>LKNJ01003123.1:0-79073 GCA_002120245.1 Maccullochella peelii | reverse complement strand
GAGATTGCTAAGATTCACGAAGCCTGGCAGAATTCAAACGTGTGAGGTAGCCTCAAAGACGTGCGCAGTTACAGGACAGTCCTTACTCATATTCCACTGCAAAAATCAGAAAATTTAAGAATTAGAAACAAAAGAAAAATCATAAAGAACTGATAAAATTGGGAATATTATTAACCCATGAGTCTAATGACTGATTTCTTTAATGCAATTTTATTTCCTTTGTTGCATTGGCCACTACATCTTTTTGCTGCACTGTAACTGTATTTTATTTGAGTTTATGTATTTTATTTCTTTTTATGTATGTTTCATTTTATTTTTTCTTAATCTGATTTTATTTCTTCTGATGTTTCTCTTTGCCCATGTAAAGCACTTTGAATTGGCTCTGTGTTTGAAATGTGCTATAAAAATAAAGCTGCCTTGCCTTGCCTTAAACTGATTCAGTAAACGAGTGCACAGTACTCGCTTTCTGATGTGACCACAGCATGAAAGCAAAAGCAGTGTGGAGTGGTCTCAATGATTTTATGGAGGGAGCGCAGCCGTATGAGCATGTGTCCGGAAGGGACAGCAAATGGGCTTTGCTGGGAAGTAGTGTTACAGCGCGCATGCGTGTAATAAAAGGCAAGCTCGTCCGTTCTCGCGATGATGAAAGTAGTTGAGAGCGCGCAAACAACATGCGCCTAGGAAAAGTTAGAAGCTGCTAACATTAGCGTTAAATTAATGCAGTTTCTGTGAAATTAACGAATTTAGGAGTATATGAAGCTGTTGGAGGACATGCAATATTAAACATGGAGATATTTAGAGACGAGACGGGTAAGAAAATGCTTATTTGCCTCTTATAAGAAGTTGGTGGCTAGTTTAGCTAATGTTAACAAGCTAGCTCGCGCTTACTAGGTTGGGAGTTTCCGCTAAATACAGAGAAATTACTGCCTAACAGTGTTGGTTTTATTTAACGCTGATACTGCACGATTTTACATTGTTTGCTTATCTTCCTCCTTTTCAGAGTTTACAGATATCCGAATGGTCGTAAGTACACAGTTCAACCTCCTTTTAATGTGTGTGCCCAAAAGCGAATACATTAGGGAAGCGTCCACATGTGGGCAATTAATTTGTGGGTGGCAATATTGTAAATTTAACTGACATGGATGTGACACTGCTGTCAGGATGGGGACATGTTCTCTATAGCAGCAGCCGTCGCGCTTGCTGTCATGGATTAATCACTAAACATTCAGATCAGACTTGCTGACTAATGTCTGTTTGGAGATACTTTGAACAGCGCAACGTACTCACTTCCTGTGTATATTAAGCTTTCTGAAGTGCGTCGTGTGCGTAGCTAACGTTACTTCTCATAGAAAACAATGAGCCAAACTGCGTTTTAACACCGAAAAAGACGCGAGTTAGCTTTGCAACGTTACACGTGACTCTTGATACTTATTGATTTGAACACACTATTAAGACCTGAAGTTATGATTAACAGCCACTTGTTTACGGTGAATTACTATATTGCCACTGATATTTCTTCCAAGAAAGCCAAGCCCCCTTTCCTTTGTGAATGCCACATTGTTTACATTGGATAGTGCCACCTTCTCTTTAATTGGGACATGGCTACCCTATGATAAACAAAAACATTAGCCTGACTTCGTTTACATGCTCTGTTTCACTTCCTGAGGCTTTTAGACTATGGACATTGTCACTAGATTAGATTCGGTCTCCAGAGTTGTTGGCTTTAAATGTTTACTGTTGTGCCAGTGAGTCAGCTTACCTAGGTAAAGGAAAGTGAAACTTAAGCATGCAGCGCTTCAGTGTCAGTAAGCTCTCTGCAACTCGAGTTCACAGTCAATATTGGGACTGGCACATAGCTTTGTATGTGGGAAAAGTTTCAAGGCTGAAGGTGCTGAGCAGATCTGATAGTTGTGGAACTAACGTTCACATCTCTCTATCCTGTCTAGCATAGGGTTGTGGATATGTTTGAAAGACGTCCTGATATTCAACGGATAGTAAGACTGGGCCTGCTTGGTAAGAACATATCACATTACACAATTGCTGCAGACACACAGTCTGTTTTCAGTGTTTTATTTGTGAAATTGCATTAACTTAATGTAAGGTTTAACACGTTTATTCAGGAATTCAGTTTAAGGAATGTGTTGTGTCAAACTTGTAAAACGTTCTCTTCCATAGCAGGTATGGACTATGGTGATGAGCTAGATGTTACAGGTGAGGATGATTACGAATATGACAATTGGGTACACGGTCATAACAATTCCCATGGATACCCGAGGCTCTCTGACAGGAGTAGTGATAGAGGATTCAGTGGGAACCGTACAAGGTCATCCAGCTCTGGTTATCAGCCTCCACTGCATTACTCCACTTCAGCTGACCTTCCTCGGCCACCCTCTGTGAAAGTTCAGGCAAAGGAGAACGTAAGTTCACTTTTATTTTGTCTATCTTGACAAGTTCGATAACTTCATTATGATGTGAAGTGATTCTACACAGTTCAAATGGTTAAATCTATGCAATTTTTAAAAATTATTTTAGGATACTGAAAGAAGAGCCAGATTATTACAAGAACCGAAAAAAAACAAAGGAAAGGCTGAGAAGAAGCGGCTAAAGAAACAGGTAAATTCTGCAACCTCCAATATGAGTTTCATAGTAATGAATGAATGTCAGATCGTGTAAATTAAACTTGACTGTGTGTATTATTGTCCAACAGAAACAGAAGGAAAGAAAACGGCTTGAGAAGTTGGGGAAGGAAAAAAAGGACCCCATAACAAAAGAAGAGGTAATGCTTGTGTGCAACATTTTTAAAACTATTGCAAATGGCAGCCTTCAGCAAAAATTGAATCAAGTTGCGCACTCATATTTTAACAGGCTTGTTTCTTTTCTGTTTTACAGGAAAAGGATGATGCACAGAACTCTAAAGCAGAGGAGAGTAAACCAGTTAATGATAAATCCAATTTCAGTGTTAAACAGTTGGCTTCAGCAAAAGATACAGACAGCAGTGACAGTAGTGAAGACGAATCCAGTGATGAAGATAGTGACCCCAAGGATGACTTGGGTGACTCTGAGGTACCAAGTGCTTATTGTAATTCATACTCCTATCATTTAAAGAGTGTTAAGCAAAGACATGTCTTGCAATCTCTTTGTGTGATATATTGACTATCATTTGCATATGATGAGCTAATCAATGCATAATGTAAGCATGACATACTTTTGCAAAACATTAATGCTAAACAGTTAAAGTTCTTTTGTAAACTAGTGACTGGTGAAATATTTCAGAGGAGGCATTTCGGTATCCCTGTGTTTAATTCAAATCTTGGTCCAGGACCATATATAATATAAGCTATGCATCCACAATTGTGAACAGGAATTCTAAAATTTGAAAAATTTAAAACAGTTAGTCAAAAATAGCTATTTTTGCTTTTACAAAACTTTGCCTTTATTCCACTGACTAAAATCAACTAACACTCTTCTGCTTTGTAGGCCTTAAACACTTAGGAAGGTGACTAATTGTGTCTCTGTTCTTACTTTTGTTTTGTTTTTTAAAGGAACTGGATATGACAAGTACTTTTGTGAGTAAAGCTGCTCTTATAGCCAGGCGTAAATTGGAACAGAAGCCCAGGCCTGAGAGGAGGGAGAAAAAGAAGATCCCGGTTAAAGAAGAACCTAAAACCGTCCCTGACAAACCTAATGAAGACCCGGAGGTTGAAAAGAAGGTGAAGCATCTTGTATATAAGTCACATGATGATAATTATTCCAATGACTGCAGATTGACCATAATACAGTAATAACTCTTGCTATATGGGATAAGCTTGCTCATCTAACTTCTCTCTTACTGTCTGAACAGGATTCTGCCGGCCCCAGCAGCCCCACTTTTGAAGATAATGTAAAAATAAGTACTGATCTTGCAAGTAAGTTTTGTCCATTTCATGTATACAAAATCTCAGCCAGATGGTTTGATCATGATTTGTAGATATTTATTCATACGTGAATGATGTTATCAATGTGATTTTTAAATTTTCTAATTTTTTCTATAGATTTTGGAAATAAGTTTGCAAGTGCTGGAGACTTTAATATGGCTGTGAAGTATTTCACGGATGCAATTAAATACAACCCTACAGAGTTTAAGTAAGAACATGTCCCTTTACTTTAAGTACATTTACTGATTGTGCTTACATCACCACTGGTTTTTATGCAACATTTTAACTGTTATTTCTGCCCCAGGTTGTTTGGCAATCGTTCCTTCTGTTTTGAAAAGATGCAAGAATATGAGAAGGCACTGGCTGATGCAGAGTTGTCTCTCAACATGTGTCCAGGCTGGGTTAAAGGTCTGTTTAGGAAGGGCAGAGCTTTGGCAGGTCTAAAGGTAAATGGCCCTTAATAACATCTGCACCACCCATATGTGCACTGTTATAATGTCATGTAGGAGTTAAGTCACTGTTGATGTGTGGGACGTGTGCTTGTTGGGGAAGACAAAGTGAGATGTATCCAGCATGCAGACTCTTTAGCAACAGCATCACCCAATTTCAAGCAGCATCTATCATCTTAGGCTCAGAGTGCCTTAGCTTGTGCTTCCTTCACATGCAGATAGTTTTGTAATCAAGGCAGGGTAATATTGATATATTTCTTTTTTTCATTTACATATTGACATAATGCAAACACAATATATCAATATTACCCAAGTAATTATGGCTCATGAGCCACTGTTTAGTGTTGACTTTTCCTCAAACCATTGTACGTATCAAAGTTTTTGTACCATAACCCCCCCGAAATATGATCCACCTCTTACCCGCTTCTGTAGCTGTGACTAACATCTAAGCCAAAGTCATTTTTATTAGTGTTTACTTTGCTTTGTTTACCCCCAGTATTTCAGGTTGGAATGACTTTGTGATCACTTTGGCCTTGATGCAACAACATTGAATTGTCATTGAACTGCACAGGCTCACATTATTTACTCAGACTTGTTTTGACTAGCTGTTGCTGTAAACATTAATAACTGGGCTGATTAGTCCAGCAGCATGACAGTCAATGAGCCTGAACTTTGATTTAGTTGTGAGGGGGTCAAAGCCCATCATGTTTTTCTCTCTCCTTCCTCCAGAGGTATGAGCAGGCTGCCCTGGCCTTCAGGGAGGTTCTCAAACTGGACAGTTCATATGCAGAAGCTGCCCAGGAACTGATGCGAGTGCAGATAACACAACTCATGGTGTGTAACAGGAACATCTGTGGTGGTGTGTTGTCACCTATGGGGGAGGTAGCTGGGAAAATAGTGTCCAAAAAGTGCTCTACTGTTTGTCAGATCAGTAGTTTTATTAAAATATATTTAAGACTTAAAAGTAATAATGTCAATATTGTTTCACATTGAAGAGACCATGATGTCTTTAAGAGAATTACAGGCAAATTGATAGATGATCGTTCACTGAAGGTGTTTTAACCTGGAATTCTGTGTTTTGTTTCAGGCGTATGGTTTCACTCGGCAGCAGAGCTCAAATGCTTTAATTATTCATGGGACAGTAAAACAAGCACTAGAGGTGCTGTCCAGATTACACCGTCGACCAGGTGAGCGTCTGGCTGTCTGTGATTAGATTTAAATGCTGCCATGCACCAGAGGGAATGGGAATCCCCTTGTTTTATAGTTGCTTACCTTTTGTAGAATAAATTTCCCTAAAGGCCAAATTCCATTGGCAACTTAATACTATGTATATGTTTGTTTGTACATCATACCAATTTTAAACACTTGTCTTTATGTTTAGGAGCTATAAATGGCACTCTCCCACTGGCTCAAGTAGCAAATGTCACCGGAGTCTCTCCAGTCCTTTCAGCCAACACAAACCCTGTTCCTGCTCCTCCTCAGTCCCAGGATGCACCGAAAACGGCAATTAACAACAAACCTTTAGGCCCAGTCCAGAATATGTCGAATGTCGAGAGTCAAGCAAAGACCAATCCTAATCAGGCCATGAAGACCAACAATACAAGACAAGACAATCACCCACCACAGTGAGTATAGATTCAGTCTCACTGCAGTGTTCCAAATGTCAAGGTGCTTTATTTAAAAATGACTTAAAAACAAAGTCTTACTAGCATATTTAACTAATCTAATTGCTTAACATACTTAGTAATTGCTGTGGAGTTGTGTTTCATTGAGGTCTCAAACTTGGATTCTTGTTTGGCAAATATTCAATTCTAAGCATACTGTCACTGCCATTTCCAGGCCTCGAGTGTCCGTAGTCATCTCGGTTACATTTGGCAGTATTTTGATGACAAAACTTTTGATGAGCTCTGCTCGTGCACACTCTATTACGGTGGCCCTGATGGTCAAAACACAACATTTCACAAAACACAGCGACATTTCAGATTACGGAAAGGGAGGGACAACAAACGGAACCCAAGTCAATTCAGAGTTTATTCATTGTGGTGCTAGATTGGATCAACCAAAGAAACCGTTTTATAACGTTGCTGGGAAAAGTTGCAGTGGTGTGATCTGGTCTGTCTGTGCTCGACTCAAACCAGCTGATGGCGCCGGCTGATGACAGCGCCTGCGACTTAAGAAGCTACAAATTTATGTCCAGCTACAAAACAAAGCCTGAACAGCTGTTTCTACGTATCTCCTCCTGCTGATTTTGAGTGAATATTGTGAATGCTCTGATTTAATAAATGATTGGTTATCTGTCAACTGTTAGATCTTCAGGTGGCTAGCTGGCTCTGGCTATCGCATAGTGAATTTAACGGTCGCATCTGTGAGGAACACTCTGGAGGGGGGGGGACTGCACTCGTCACAAACACAAACCAAGGGTTTAGAGCAATTATCTCTGGTTATGAGACTCTGCCTCTACCTGCTGGGTAGCTAATGCTCACAAGCCAGCTGTCTGTGATTCCTGATAAGACATTAGCCAGATATCTGCAAACAGCAGGAGATCAATTGGTGTGAGAACCTTTCTGTTTTGTCTTCTGAAACTGATAATTGGCTGTTCTCTACTTGGTTGAAGCATCTGGTACGAATAGTCCGTGGCTGTGTAGGATAAACTATGTTTTAAATGTGTAAAATGAAGACAGACTTGGAGGTGGTGCAGATTAATGCTCAACTATCAGGCACATGGAGTCTTAAATGATGATATTTGTATCATGTTTTAGTCTTGTTGCATGTTGTAGGAAAAGAGGTCTTAAAATTGTGACTCTGCCTCAAGAGGGATATTTTGGCCCATATTGCGCAGCCCTAGTGACAACTTCGTAATGCATCAATACTATGTGGAATAGAAAACCAATCCAGTTCCTACTTCTCGCATGATACTTGTTGTTGTTGGAGCTTTGGTTTGGTGCTGTATAATGCTTCTCCTGTGTGAAGGGTAAAATGTCTGTTTTTAGGTGGGAGACCAGATGATACTTGATCAGTTTTTGTATTGGACAAGCTTAAGTACTCTACACACAGTATACTTATGGTTATTGGTATTGCTTCTCTAATTACAGTATATTATGAGAGCAGAAAATCATTGAATGCTTTGATGAAATTGAAACTTTTATGAATAAGGTGTTTTATGTACAAAATAACCAGGATCTCTGTATAGGTTGTGTCACATATTGTCTGACACTTTAATGTTCTTTTAAACATGTTCAATTAATCAGTATTTTCTTTCAACAGGGAGCTGTTTCCAATTTGGGTGGGAAACTTGGTTTACCCAGTAACTGGGCTTGTGTTAACCAACCTGTTTAACAAGTAAGAAAATGTTGGTTTAGTGTTAATTTTCATCTTCATCTTTTTTCATCTTTATATTATTTCCACAGTTCAACCTTTGTAGTCCAATACTTGAGTTACATACTAAGTGATTACTTACACTTGTCTTCTCTTGCAGGGTTGGGGATGTCTATAGTGTGAAGGTTCTGACTTCCAAACGATGTGCCTTCGTGAACTTTACAAAACAAGAGTATTGTGATGAAGCAATCCGACGCTTCCATGTAAGCACACCCTGAGCACTTAGAGCCTACTTCAGTTGTACTACATGGATATTGTGATTGGGTCGCAGTCATTTTGTTTTCATTCTAAATTGCACATTTCCCTTCCTGTGTACTCTTCTTTTCTGAGCTCATGTGCACAAAGTTATGTGTGCGAGTATATATTTACGGGGTTGACCCTGAAACTGTAAACCAAATTTCTCGTATTCTGGCCTGCGACAACAAATTTCAGCAGAATTGGAATTAAAACTTTAATTATTTTTAATTTGGCTGCATTTTGCAACTACATTTTCAACTACTTGTCTACAGATTTGTGTTATCAGAAAGTCACAGTCACTTGTTGCTTTGCATGACAGGTGACAAGGCCATGTTTATTACATTGCCTACTGATATTTACTCCTCCTATAACACTTCTTCAGGGCTTTGAGCTGAACGGCATCAAGATTGCTGTGAGATACCCAGACAGGATTCCTCAAGGCATGGGCATTTCCAAATCTGCCCTCAAAGCTGATGACCTGCAAGATGAGGATGTGAGGTGAGTGCTTTCATATCCAACATTGATTTTAGTAAACAGGTTAGGAAATGCTTTCTTTTCTGGAGTTGGATGAGAATATTGACGCCACTCATGTCTGTGCAATAAGTACGGAGCTGGAGTCAAGACATGGTTAGCTTAGCATAAAGACTGGAAGCAGGGCTGCTATCTTGACTCTCCAAAGTTACATGCTGTAACTAATTCTTGACGAACAACATTTTATTCATCTGCACACTCTCTGCGGTTTGCCTAGCAAGCTCACAGTGACAAGACTCCGTGCAGTTGCTTGGCTGCTGTTTGCCAAGAAAAGTTCAGCACGTCACTCCCAATAAAACTTTCTGTATGGATCAAACAAACGAGATGCAATGTTACGTAGTAAGAGATCTAGAGAGAGAGAGGTATATATACACACAACACTCCTGCAATAAATCACGTTCCTACCACAAACAAACCGCTCCAGAGGTCATTTGGAACACAGTAATCGCACTCGGGTTTGGACCAAAACAACCGTACTGAGACCCTTTAGAGGAGGTGGTGTCGGTACGGTTGTTTTGGTCCAAACCTGAGTGCAATTACTGTGTTCACACCTGCCCAACGAACCCCACTAACCATGCGAACGCACCAGGGTTCGTTTTAACCATACATTACAGCTCGGTAATAATGGGGTAACAGCTTGGTATTAATAATGGATAATAAGGGTCCAAAAACAAAGGGGAGTAATGGGGGGACACATTTAAAGATGGCAACGAGGCAAAACTATTTAGTAATGGTAATATTGTGACATTTATGAGGTGATTATAGGTTGTTTTCACAATATTATAGGCTATCAGCATTATACCTTTTTAAAATCGCGTTAAATTTGGTAATTGCCATATTATAATGCTGTGATTCATCCTCACTCATGTTCCAAACATTCCCTTTTGTTTCAAGGTAGTACTGTAAACATTATGTTTAATGCTGTGATGTGTTACCCTGGAAACACTTAGTTAGGTAGGTAGGTAGGTAGGTTCTGTGTAATAACCATGAATTGGTAAACTACCTGTTTCTATTTATTTCAAACCTCTGCAATCACAGCTCTATGGTGATGGTGTTTTGATCCATGCTATGTCTCTTGTTGTTGGTTTAATCTAATATTACCATGAAATTAAATATAAACAGGTAGTTTAGCGTTTTGCAGCCCTGATTGATGGTTATTACACAGAAACTACCACAAGCGTTTCCGGGTAACAAGTCACAGCATTAAACGTATGTTTACAGTTTTACCTTGAAACAAAAGGAGGATGAATTTTAGCAATTATGCTGATAGCCATTATTACCATTATTTTAATCCAAATATTGCACTAACCATTTTACTGTTAGCAAAATATACTAAATAGTTTTGCCTTGTTATATTTAAATATGTTTCCCCATTATAACCTTTTGTTTTTGGCCCCTTTTTACCCTGTTGCATACATTTCAGTCAAATAAGTTAATACCAAGCTATTACTTAAAGTGCCCTTAGTTGCTCGTTTATTAGGTACACCTAGCTGAAAATAATGCAGTCTGAGTCTAAATGAGTTGCATCTCACCCATTGGTTACAGACAAAATGAGTACATTGATGGGAGGATTGCAGTTGGAAGCCGAAGACCTGTTCGCCCTTACAAACACGTCCCCGACTACAGAGGCAGCCACAATCCCTGAAAGAAAACAAGATGCCTATGAGCTGCCTCAGGTTTGACTGTCCTCAATAAAAGCAGAATCACTTATAGTGTCCAATACAAATTAATCAATGGTATCTACAGGGTTTTAAGGCATTGCTTCCTTTTGACTTTTTTAAGGAACATAGTATCAGCCACTGAAAATGACTCCCATCCTTTATTTATTTATTTATTTTTTTAACCAAAAGTTGAAGTAAACTGATGTTTCCAGGTATTAACAAAAGCTTCTTGATGCCAAACTTATTAAAGCCAGACAGATATATTGGGGAGCCAATATTATAGGTTGATAATGGTATTTTAAATGTCAGTATAAAGGAAGATCAGTTTTTATAATTTACATGTTTCACTTGAGAACATAGTTTGTCCAGCAGACATACAAGCTGGCAGGGTGGCACAGCTGAGCAAAACTGTGGGTACAGTCTGTTCAAAATAAAAGAGTGCTAAAATAATTATAAATATGTTAAATTATGGTAATTATCCCCAAAATTCCATATCGGATATGCTCTAAAAATGATTGCAGTTAAGTAAAAAAAATTTTTTTTTGGGTGAACTGTAAAATAAGGTATTACAAGAGCCTCACATTTATGGCCGTTATCTAAATGGTCTGTATTCAGTATCAATATTCAGAATGATCTTTACTATTCACTATACTTTTAACACAAATTGCAGCTCTATCCTGTCTTGCTGTAAACAATACTGTAATCCTGTATAATACAACAGACATTATTTAGTTGCATACTTAATTACTGTTTAATTGCCAATTGCTCATGGTTCATTTCATCTATAAGATCAGTGGTTGATCATGGGGTGGCATATCTTATGTTATTTTATTCAGATGCCCTCATTAATTGTGGAGTTTGTTTTTAATTCAAGAATTAAAGATTCTTTAACATTCTGAGTTCCTGTCTTGTTATTTAAACATGGTCTTTAACCACTAGGGGGCCCAGAATATAAATGAGCTGTACAGAAAACACAAGGGACAATTAAATTCCTAAAACCCAAAGTAGCTTAAGAGTTTTGATAATAAAGCATGGGTATTGCAGAAAATGAATAAATTTGTTATGATGGTACTGCCGTATGTACCACATGAGCACAATATACACTGAATTAAAAGGTAACTAGATTTTGACACTGGACCCCTCTACAAAAGGCTTTAAGATTATAGATGACTGCAGGACCCACCTTGGGGTGCTTAACATTTTAGTTGGTGTATTTCAGTGGTGCATATTTCTGAACAAATTTGCAATTAATTAAATTATGGCAAACTAATTGACTTACAGTGGACCTGAGGCTTTCAAGGTCCCTGGGGACATTTGCCCTCTTTGTCCAGGCAGTAATCCATCTTTGAACTTGAGTTGATTTTCTAAATGTAATCTTGAAGACTACAAGCCAGTAGATGGCAGCACAAGCTAAGTATTGGATCTGCAGTGAACTGGAAATTTGGAGACTCTTTGAAATGTCAAAAATAATTCCTAGATGGTGGAAACTGTTCCTATTACAGCACACCTTTCTGATAGATTATTTAGATATTATAAACTTACCATTAAGATACATTGAGATGAAGTCCTGAGCTGCCTACGGATCACTTCTTCTGCAGTACCTGGAACAACATCGCAAGCAATCTGAACACTGCTTATCACCATAATTTGATGTACAGTGTTTCATCAGCTTAATGTGAAACTGAAGAAATGAACAGTAGCGCTGGTAAATACTCTACACTATAGGTGTGTGCATGTTTTGCTAATGACATTTCCCTGCAGCCTCAATTTGGACAAAGTTCACTTCATTATGTGGGCGAACATACATAGCCTGCATTGTCTAACGGCATTAAGGCTGTCAATTTGCTTACAATTGGTAGATAATACATAATGTTTCACATGGAGGTACATAAATAGAACATTTATTACTTAGAAAGCTAGATAAGATGCATTCAAGACATTTCTGTCTTTAACATCTTACCTGTTTGTGCAGCGTTTGATGATGCAATATCAACCGTGAGGCAATCTGTGGATTGAGAGTGATGAAAGTATGAAAGGACACACGACTGGCATCCTAACAATATGGCTACACCTTAAAACAATACCTCATCGCACCTTCACCTTGGTGTTTATGTTAAAGTGAGATCTCATGGTCACAGTGGATTTTCTTTTTTATACAATCATCCTGACACAAATTAGCTGTATTAACAAAAGAAAACTGATTTAAAAAAAAGTAGGAAACCCAAAACTCAATTAAAAATGCTCTTTACATGCTGGCAATGAAATCAAAACAGGCTGTATCTTCAGATAAAATTATTCTTTCCATTAATGAAACCCCAGCACGTCATCTGATGTGATCTGGATATGATCCACATCAGTTTCTAAAACCATATGCATATAAAGGCATGAATCCAAAACAGCCACAATCTCTGAGGTCTTAAGCATCTGGTGCCTCTTGGAACCGAATGTTTCAGCGTGATCGGAAATACAAAAATGGAGGTCTTTAGCCAGCAGCAAAAACATTCAACTCCCTAATGTGAACTGATTATTGACTTTTTTGCAAGTCTACACCACCTTTCACCTGTCAACCTACTTGCTTAATATGGGGTTTGTGTATAACTGTTGGTGGAGGGGAGTGAATTATTAGTTTGGAGAGTTCATGCTACTTTCTAAAAAGCCCACAAGTCATGCAAATATGCAGAACAACTTTGTCAAGGCAAGTATACCAGAGTAGTTGGGTCGGATTAGATTGAGGTCGGATCACGTTCCCACCACAAACAAACCGCTCCAGAGGTCATTTGGAACACAGTAATTGCACTCGGGTTTGGACCAAAACAACCGTACCGAGACCACCTCCTCTAAAGGGTCTTGGTACGGTTGTTTTGGTCCAAACCCGAATGTGATTACTGTGTTCACACCTGCCCAACGAACCGCACTAACCGGGCAAACCCACCAGGTTTCGTTTTAACCAAACCAAACAGGTTAAGTCTGAAAATGCCCTTAAACACTCTCCTCGGGCCAGTTCTGTTCAGATTGCCTGTGGCCAAGGAAAGCCTTTAAATGTTCCAGCCTCCACCAGGTGAAATGCTGAAGCATCTTTCCTGTATAAGATGCATATCAACATTACAGAGAAAGAAGGGATAAAGAAAAAATTGTGATGTGCATTTTTATTTTTTATTTTCTGACATTTTATTAACCAAACTGTAATTGAGAAAATAATTAACCAGATTAATTGATAATGAAAAGAATCGTTAGTTGCAGCTCAACTTCAATTAATACCTGCTGTCTATGATTCACGTTTGACTCTTAATGGTTCAATATAGAGGGTATGCACGTAACATCACCATATGCAGATGTCACCACGGTTCACGTATCTGAGTGACAAACACAAACAATCTGCACGAAAACGTGGCTGAAATGTTACAGAGCTGTGGGACAATGAGCGGCATAAATATATGCAGAAAGAATTCAGACATACATACATTTTTACTGGCCGCTACAGGCTGTCTGCAAAGCTGAGAAGAAAGAAGAGAAGCTAATGGATCACTGCAATTTGGTGAGACAATAGTAATCCTGGTGGAAAACTACGTAATTTCCATTTTGTGTCTGGAATTACATAATACATTTCAAGGTAAAATCATACTTTTGGTCTGCTCAGTGATTCCATCTTAACTGCTTTTCAACTGTTCTCTGTATGACTGTTTAGTACTTCTCTGTTGTCAACATAAGGTCCATGGACCCTGACTATGACAAATGTCCATTTACTTTTTGAGATATTTCTTTGTTTTCCTCCTGATGCAGGTAGCACAGGACACTGTTTTATTTCCAACATGTCTTATCTGTTTTATTATTCTTTTGTACTATTGGGTATTTTATTTCATTTTATTTTTTTATTATTTGAATGATCTTATAAGATCTTATGATCTTATTTGCCTCATTGCAGCCCTGAAATGTTTTGATCCTGGTTCAACAAAGCACTTTCAAAGTAACTTTGTTTTGAACAGTGCTAGATAAATAAAGTTTATTACTATTATTATTATTATATAATAATAATAGCCATAACGGCTTTGTTTTGCCACTCAGTGGTGGTAAGGACATTTGATTCAATAAATTAGGTTAAAGTTTTAGGTAAATGTAATAATAAACTTTTTTGGACGCATCAATACAATGTGCGACACCATAATGCCATTTAGGTAAATGAGGTGAATCTGCAGCATCACAATTAACACTTTTCTGTTGTAGCCCCACTTTGCTATTTAGGGTGATTACACAGGTGTATTTTCACACACAAAAAATCTTTGATAGCGCATCTTTGCAGCATAAAAAACATCATGATGCCACTTAAGGAAGTCTCTGTGAGCGGGTAGCGTGTGGGGCGGCTAAGCTCTTATTAGAATGCCATCATGGCTCTTACCAAAGCAGCCTGCCTCTGCTGCAGGGCGATGATGGAGGATGAGGAAGTGGAGTGGAGCGAGTCTTTGCACTCCAGCAGGCCTGCCTCGCATGTCAAATTCCACAGTGGAGCGCTGCCTCTGAGAGAAGTACAGTTCACACGTTAAGCGGCGTTTTAATATGCAAGAGTTACTAGCAGGTAATTAACGAGAAAGGTTTCTTAACATTTAGCAAGTGCACAAGTATCAAAACCTAAAAAGATGCAAGATAAAGAATTTACTGAATTATATGTTTGCAATATTAATTTTGTTATTATAATGTTAAAAAACACTCATCACAATGTCCATTTAGAAGCTGTTCTGGAGCTTTTGATCATACTACATGATCCTCATCAGGAGATTGAGTTTTCCAAGTTGTCATGGAATTGTCGTCCGTTGAATTTCAATTTTTTTCCTGAGCACTTTCAGTACTTCTCGTCCATGTAGAAGATCATATGATAGGATTGAAAGCTCCAGAGCAGCTACTAAATGGACCTTGTGGTGAGATTGTTTAGTCAACTGCTGAATGAGAAATCCTTTAAAGTGCTCAGAAAATTTGAACATCTGCAATTCCATGACAACTGGGCAAACTCCACCTGCTGATGAAAATCATTTGATATGCCTGAAAGCTCCAGAACAGCTGCTAAATTGACCTTCTTGTGAGATTGTTTTCTCAACTAATTAGCTGACATTGTAGTATCAACATCATCAAGAAAAGGGAGAATATTTACCTTAATGTGGAAAAGTCCTGTGAACCATTATGTGAACATTCAAAACAGCCTGTTTATGTGTTTTAACTGGTCTTAATCACAGTTAAACTTCAAGTACGTGTGCCACATAAAAACATGTTTAATTTCAAATGAAACAGCTGCTGACAGTGGGAAAAAACTAAAATATCTATTGAGATTATAAAAAAAAAAATTGGGGGGGGGGGCATGACAGAATTGTGCTTACTTGTCTTTCTACCATCACAACTTTAAACCTTTAACCATCTCGCTCCGACTACACAGACAGGTTCAATATTAGTCACAATATGACCTAAAGTAGAAAAATAAAGGGTGTGTCCTCTGGCTCTAATATAAGGTAGTGGAAGTGTTCCTGTTGGTGTGAGATATTCCTGATTTCAGCTCTGACTGCCATTCCTCAAACACTGTCAGCGGTAGAGTCCTGACCTCCAATAGACCATTGCAGGCAGCGGACTCGGATGCTTCTGTACTAATTGAACTCTGACAGCGCAGACAGTGAATAGTTTGAGCTCCGCCGTGGTGAGTTCCACTCTCCGTCAAATGTACCAACGGAGGAGTCTCAATCTCAGCAGCTCCAGAGCAGATGTTGAAGGTGTCCCCGATCATCAACGCTGCTCCCAGGTCAGCTCCAGAGGCAGATGCTGCTCATGGCCTGGCAGGTGGAGCTGCTCTCTGCAGGAGAGAGGTAGATCTTGCCGCTGGGGCAGACGCACACCTCGTATACGGCCTGTTCCTGGGAGGTGTCACTGGATGACGCTGTGTAGACGCCGAGCGGGAGGCTGCCCAGCTGAATGGTGTTGGCATCTAAAAGTATCTGGAAGGAAAAGCATCAGAAATGTGCTGGAAGTCATTCAAATAACATCGCCAGAAGTGATGCATTACCAGCTCGAACTGATGAATGACTCTGGTGCAATCACTAAATACAATGTGACAGGTGGAGTGAAATACAGCAGCACTGATCTGGTGAGATGGATAAGCAGTGAAGGAAGAACTCCATCTCTCTATTAAATAGTTTTATTACACTGTTAGCAATGCTAGCGGCGTGGCTCTAGGGGTGGCAGTGTTAGTCGGTCAGCCCACCACTTTAGTCCAGACTTGAATATTTCAACAACTACTTTACGGATAACCAAGAAATCTCGTTCAGACATTCATGTCCCCTGATGAATTGTAATAACTTTTTATCTGGTGCCACCATCAGGTTAGAATTTAAAATTTGTCCAATACCAAATACTTGGAAAGTGAATTACATTCCCATCAGCCTCAACTGTGTTTTGTGTTATTCCACAATTACATGAGTAGCCATATGAACCAGTTACATTTTTAGTAAAGGTTCCCTGTGGAGTTTTTGACCACTAGTAGCGCTATGGAGCCATGTTTTTACAAGTGGGTCCCTGTTATGTTTGCATCGTGTACACAGACAAGGATGCGCAAACACATGGGTGAAGCAAAACACACTCTTGTCGACTGTTTCATGCTATTCCACTGACATGGTGCCCCTCATGTGTAAGGAAGTGTAGCAATGAGCCTGCAAAGGCAGTGAAGAAGAAGACTGCTAGCAAGTAAAAATGTTTACAAGGAAACTCCACAGGGTACTTTTAACGACAAGGAGGGAAACTTAAGAAAGACACCAAGAACATATGTCCCATCTCACACACCAACCCTATGGACATAAAATAAAATATTAATTAGAATTAATAGAGAAAAAAGTAAAGAGGAACTTTTCACTCCTAGCACAACTTCTAAGCTGCCTTCACCTCTCCCTCTGTGGACTCCAGCTGTAGGTCCTTTCGACCGCTGACCTTCAGCGGCCCCTTGGCAGCGCTCACTTCCACCCCTCTGGGAGCCTCCATGGTCAGGGTCCGTGTTGGAGACTCCAGCCTGAAAAGAAAGAACGAGCACAAGCTCAGAGATTTATTATTTCGGTTTATACTTGCAAGATGTTTGCTTTACTACTTTACCTTTCAGTATGATTTAATAGCTTAGGATACAAGATGCATTCAAGGTTAAATTGATTGTTATTCAGTTCATAGTTTTTTTTATATCCCTGTGTAATTACTTGAATGGAATTCAGTCGTATTATTTGTTTCATAACAGACCCAAGGCAGCGAGGCATTTAAAAATGGAGTCAAAGTGTCTCACATTTGAAAAAACAAACCAGCTTATTGATATTTCAGTTTGACTCTTGCTGCATAAATGTATTTTGGGTGCTAGTTATACCAATGGCTTCTCCACCTGTGGAACATCAAAGCTTCTGTTCATGTTTAAGTAGCTCTTCTCATTAGTCTAATCCAGTATGGCTCTTAAACATCCCATAATTGCATCAGCTGATTTTGACCTTCAGCAAAACGGAGGCTAATGCAATTTGCATTTTCCTCCCGTGAACTATTTGTTTACACGGGGAAAGATAAGTGCGAGAGCCAATCAATGTGGAATTTGTTTTCATAACTCATAACCGTTTCAAATTGATTTTCTCCCCCCATCTTCCCCAAATCTGTTTTCAATGAATTTTAAATGCAAGGCTTTAAGGAGCCGTCTTGAAATCGCTTAAATCTCCATACCCTCTGAAAGTGACACACATTTTGGATTATGCGCTATTGGAATAAGCGGGAGAAAAAAAAGAAAAGCAAGTGAATTTCATCTGCATTTGAAAAAGCCTCTTTGACTTTAAATCAGCTTTCAGTAGATACAGTTGGAGAGGATCTGTGAAATGTGTCTTTGACCTGGGACTGTTTGTGCCCTAGACCTGTAGAAATGGAGAAGATAGACGTCTGCTCTGTTGTTGTTGTTTTTTTACTCTTCTACTGCTTATTTTTCTTTTTGCTCTCTGAAAAGCTGTTCATATGTCTTCGATCAACGTACAATATTATTATGACATTGATTTTTAACTTGATTCACACTTTTTATTCTGTGGTTTTCAGAGTGGATTTGATCATTTATTGTGGATAAGTGACAGGAAGTTAATTATAAAAAATAGCATATTTAACTTCATAATTCTTTTAAAAAACATCCTCAGTCCATCTCCCGTAGCAACACAGCACACCATTTCTTCTCCCGAACCCCAGCGGACCACAAGAATCTGTTTGAGAGCTCCTCGGCTTCGTATGTTTCAGTAATTATTTCTCAAGCATCCACTGATTATCCATGGCTTGGATAGATTGGTCATTAAAAGACCCATTTAAAACACTGAGCTGTGCAGTAAGTTAGTGATATGTCATGTGTGCGTGATATTTTCATTCCATTTAAAGCTGTTCTGTCATCGCCTGCTGCACACACACACAGTTTGGGCAATTCCACCAGAAGATAAAGTGCTCAATTTTCAAGAGTGCTTGTTTCACACACAGTCCAAAATAAAGCATTAAATGAATTAAATTAAATTAAAAATGTCTCTTGGGTTTTATAACCATCTCAGACTACTTCCATTTTCATGTACAGAAAGCTTATGGTCTAGTTTCTGAGGCTCCAACAGCAGCATGACGTCCAATTTCACCTTCCTGCTGTGCTGACTGGTAATCATTACCATTAAAGTTAATGTTAAATGAATACAATTTAAACACATTAAATTAGACTAAAAATTTAAACTTAACTTCACCTTTCAACTGCTGTTTCCAAGGTCTCCAAGAATGAACTTTGAACCTCATCTTTCAAGCCAACATGAACCAGAAGTGCTCACAAAAAAATGGGAATTTGAACATGACAACTGGACAAACTCCACCTGCTGATAAATGTCATGTGCTATGATTGAAAGCTCCAGAATAGTACTAAATAGACCTTGTGGTAAGATTGTTTTGTACAATCAACAATGAACTTTGGACCTCAGCTAAAAAGTGTTAGATGCTGCATCCCATTTTCTGTGATGTTTTGACAATCAAAGCTGATACACCTTTTATTTCACAGGTTCTGGAATTTCCTAATATCCAAAAAAGGTGACATTTTGTATGAATTATAAGGAAAAGATAAAAAGTTCTAAGACTGAATTTTGTTGTGTTAAGCTTATAGGCAGTTGTTGATTTCTAGATGAATCTCCTATATATTTGTTGAATTGTTAACTATGCTTGCCTGTATTCAAATTTTATATTTCTGCATGTTCACCTGCTATCCACTGACTACATTTCCAACTGGTACCAATTAATGGAAAAATGGAGGCCGTGCTCAAACTACATAGTTCTTTCCAGGAACCTTCTTAAGAATCTAGAGTTACATTACATTTCTGTTCATTTCTAGGAAATTGTAAAAAACGATGGGACCCGTAAAGTCTTACCCATTAGGACATTGAAATTAACTAGGCTGCTTTGATTTCAGACTAATAAATTAAGCTATATACAGTTTGTTTTAAAATGTCACAATGTTCTGAAACTTTCAAACATCCGACTTACTTATCAGTCTACCTGAAAGAAAGCTCCATTCTCCGCAGTACAGAGGAGCTTCTTGTGCCCACAATATTTCAGGGCTTCTGGCTCCATCCAGACGACTGATATGTAATGCCCTCACTACAGATAACCTATGTGGTATTTGCAGTCATAACAGCTGTTCACGACAGGCTCTCCCGTTCTCTGGGAAATCTGGTCACTGTTTCTTGTTGCGGTCAGGATGACCTTTTCGTCCACAGAAAGGTCACCGTATCGCAGAGCTATGGAGGAAAGAGCTGCGCAGGACCAAATGTGCAGATGGCCGTCACTGAAGTCATAGTGGATGCGGTTGGTTTAAATACTGCATATCTACTCTGGTAGCTGAGGGGACTCCAAAGGTGAAAGTCAAGTTTATTTTTATATGCCACTATCACATACAATGTTTCAATGGCCTTTACAGACCCACAACAGCAGTAGTTCCACACTGGACACACGTATTCTAGTTGGGGGCCCTGAGATTTTTGGGGGGGCCTTGTGTGTTCTTTATATATTGTCTTGCGTTTGGGTTTTTATTCTTATATAAAGAAAAAGAAGTGCTATACACATAAACTTGCCTCAGCTTGCCCGATCAATTGCAGGTATATTGGCAAATAACATCGAAGAGTTGGACGGACAAAAGAAAAATGTTTGTGGTTCTCGGTTGTTCACATTTGAAAATACAAGCTTGTTTTACTCCACTGTTCTCCTTGGTGTTTGATGGTATCAGTGAACACCATACTATAGCCCGACCAATACTTTTTTTTACATAAACATAACATACACAGACATTTTTTGGATAATGATCCCTTTAGTTTGGTTATTAAAGAATCGTGACCAAACTATGTTCTGAGTGAGACGTTTTACGTTGTAAAAATAAACTTGACATTGTCTCTTGTGAACAAACTTTGTAATAAACACACCGTTTCTAAATTAGTTTAAACATATCACCTTCAACATAACTTTATTGTTTGCAATTCTTTTTGCAGCTATCACTATCCTCATTCATATTTTAAGATGCTACAAATTATATCCAGCTTCAAAAAACACCTGAAAAGCCGGCAGTTAGAATGGAAGTACAGAGAGTCGTTGCTATGGAAACGATACACCGTTTCGTCTAGTCGCATTGGTGTAAACTGGCAGGTTTCAGAACGTTGCAGACCTGGCGCATTGCAAGCAGTTGCAACTTGTCTCGTCGCAATAATGACATAATGAAATACATAAAACATATAATAAAAATATGTTAAAACTAATTATTTATCCATCATGCAAGCACACATAAATCCATGTACACCAAGTGACAGCATAACATAAAACCTAGAGTACGAGTTTTGACAGAGCTCAAACCTTGTGTAGCAATGATAAATTTCTCTCATGGCCATATAAGGCCATCGCAATAACAACCATATTTCTTTGCTGGAGTCAAAACTGGAAAAAAAAAAGAAAAAAGAATACACTCCTGCTGCACTACATCTCAATCCCACCAAAATGTTGGTAGAAAAGTCTGACCAGAGCTAAGTGGGACCGAGAAGAGTTGTTCTGTTCTGCCTTTATCTTCTTAATGAACCTGTCACTCTTGTGTGGACACAGCTACTGCAGAGACTGTCCTGAAAGCTGCTCGGATCGACTAGAGAGGAGAGTACGCAGCTGGCTGCACTGCAAACAGATTTTAAACCTGAAGAGGAGGAGAGCAGAAAGTTGTAGAGAAAATCAGCTCTTTTCCTGCTCTCTGATACTGGGCCTGGAAATGTACCATGTGATGTCTGTTAGAAAGCAGAGAGCCTTCAAATCCCGTCTGGTTCGCTGTCAGACTTGTCTCACTACAGATTCCCATGTGCTTTATAAGCAGCAGTTTTATTTACAGCATGCAAAAAAATGCAAACAAAAGTTTGTTCTTGACACGACTGAGACCTGGAGACTTTTTGTCGCATTGATCACACGTCCACCTACCATCTGTCCTCCATACATGTTGAGAGAATAGACTAAGTCTCTCTGAATGTGAACAAACTAGATGCCAGAAGTATCACAGTGATACTACACTGCAAACCAGCTTTACAAAGAGTAACATCACAGCATTCATCACGCAGCTTCCCCACCTGTTCAGATGGATTTGGGACATGTGCATTAGGAATCAGAGCACCATCCTCCAGAATGAGATATAAAATGATCCGATTATGTAATTGACAGAAATATTTTCATATTTAGGCCGGTAATTTCTGGTTGGAAGCTGCTACTATTATCAAACTGAGTGGGCAGCTAGCCGTGGGAGTGAAAACATGTATCCCTCAGAGCCAAATTTCCTCCAATTAACTATCTTGAGTTCTGTCCTCAAACTCAACACCGGAGGGTATTTTGAGAGTGAAACTGAACTACAGAGGTGACTGTCGGGTGAAGGAGCTGATCAGAGCCCGACAAGAGCTATGACTAAAGGTAATGAAGCTGTGAGCTAAGAGCAGGACATGACAAACTGACACGTCTCTCCTGCAGGACTATATCCACTTCATAACTGCACTGCCCTTGTTTTAGAGACCTCAACATCAAGGTCTCTATCCCTGATAGCTCCTCCAGCGCAAGTGCAATTATTTAGTCACCAAACATGTTTCCGAGTTTTTGGTGCATTCAGTTGACAGAGAGAATGGACTGAGGAGTGAAAAAACAAAGTGAAATAGGAGTCGCAGGGGACCAAAACTAATGGACTATCAATCAGTCACGCTACTCAGCTGTTATCCTTTCACACTACTGTCTTTGCATTATAAGATAATGCTTCACTAAAGCCTAAACGATCAGAAACATTAATCGAGAAACTTTTTGATAGTCTTTCAAGCAAAAATGCCAATGATTCCCAGTTCTATCTCATTGTAAATTAAAAATTGGGGTGTTCAACATGACAATTGAAGACATCACCTTGGGCTCTGGGAAATTAGGATATGCATTATTCACTATTTACATTTTATAGACCAAAGAATTAATTCATCGATGATATAATAATCATTAGTTGCAGCCCTAAATTTCACACATTTTGCTGCTATAACTGTATTTCATACTGCCAGCACTGCTATCTGCAGACACAAGACACTTTACCCACCACCCGATTCCATTCTCTTAAGTGCAATTTTTGTATTTCATTTTTAATTGCAACTTTCTTGTCTCCTCACTATATTTGTGAGCATTTTTGTCTCAGTACACTTTAAATATCACTTGTGCTTTGGTGTATATAGTGTTTATATAGTACCTTTGATTTTTGTTTTACATGCTTCATTTTTTGTATAGTGCATGCCCATAATGTACAGTATATAATATTTTAGTTTTTTAAAGTTACTAATACAAACTATGCATCCATTTCTGTGCTTAATCTACTGCTGTGACATCTACGTACATTTCTCTGCACATGTAGTGCATACGTTTTTACTAATTAGACAAAAGTTCAGACGACAGTTAACAGCACAGTGTGTGCATAAGAAAGTATTGCAATCATTCACATAACAGTACCTCATTATTAATTCTGTATGCTTATTGAATATTATGTATCCATCTAATGGAAGAAAACAAGTAGAAATCACTCTCTTCACCATCATTCAGTTGTGCAAAAGAATCCAGTGGAAATATAAACCTGTACATCACCTTCAGTTCACAAGCCCTAATAGATTGAAACTACAAGAGAAGATTGAAGCAAACATGGATAAAATCCTGTGCACTTATTGACAATGAAGTGCACAAGTAAACTTTAAAACATTTTGTAAATGGAATTATTATACTCAGTATATTCAGTTATTCAGAAACAGCATGATGATGACAAATGAAGACAAAGTGCAAGTGTACACAGATAGAGCGCTCAGGGAGAAGAACAGGTGCTTCAAAAGCAAAGGAAGATCTCAGGTGGCTTTCTTTGATTTCGTCTCTGCTCTGTTCTTCTCCCAGATTACCGTTGGCTTCCAGAGAAATAAAACACATCACAAAGAGAATGATATTTCTTTAGAGAGGAAAAGAAGGGTGACATGGACGCGAGCCAAGCCATATCTGTATCATCCACAGAGGTTTACTAACAGGTGGCGAGTGGTTTGGAAAGAGGGTTTAACTTGTCACACTTTCAGGGTCGTGGAGAGATAGTCCCAGAGCCACATATATAAATAATGCAAAATAAGATGCCACTTTTAACATAGATGGTGGGGTTTTAGAAGAAACCTGTTGAATGTAATATAGCCTATGTAAAAATAATCTCTTAGAGTCAGTCTTTTATGATACTGTCACCCTACTTATACAGTATGATGTCATCATATTGGATGATAAATTAGATTTACACACGTGTAATCAATCAATAGGCTATTCCAGCTCATAATTTACTGTCTGGCTTTATAATGAAAAAGTGTCTGCTTTGGTAGCATTAAAAGGACCCAGTGCAGGGAGAGTGAGTTGTCACAGATATTACTGATTTTATGCTCCATGATAGTGACTGGGTCTTTATGTCAAATCATATTAAATAGGGATATGGACCAATCTGTCAGCAGAGTTACTGTGTTGTGCTCTCTAGCGACATTACCTTTACTGTGGTGGTACATAGTCTGAGGGCCTGGTAATGCTCGAAAAGAACTACTTCGTACGATATGTCGTTCTACCATGTTGGGGTTTCCAAGGCTTTCGACCATCCAACCTGCAGTTCTGAAGAAGCCTGCTGGCAGCTTTATGTTTATTTTTTCAGACTTCCCTCTATTTTTTTCTTCTTTTCCTGTGAATTACTGTCTATTTTTGAACTCAAATGATCCAAATAAAGCAAAGGAAATCACTCTTTGATTTAACTGATCACAACCGGTAGACATGTGCAACTGGTGATGATTGGTCGAAAGAAGACTTCAGTTCTCTTTAATGGGTCACAAACCGAAGCGCTGAATGCAGTAAAAGCACGATGGTTCAATTGTCTCAAAACTCTGGTCTGAAATTGGGTATGACATCAGCTTTGGAAGAAAAAATAATAAAACATACAACGTTTGAATGTGAAAGTGCTGTGTATTGTGGTTTTAGTGTTATGTGCTGAAAACCTATTTTCTCAATTTCATCTTACAGAGAAATACTTTGTATTTGAAACCAAGTTTTAGGGGCTTTAAACCCTAGCCTGCTTCTTCTTTTTTTAAATTTATGATTTTAAAGCTTCAAACTTCCAATATATGATTTCTTACCTTGCAATAAGACAAATTACATCATTTAATAACAATCTGAAACATACAATTCTGAAAGTGAAATTGTCTTCTAGCACAACAATATCGAACAGGATGCCACTGCAGTAATGGCAAAAAACAGAAAATGACAACCTCAAAAATGTTGTTAGGCTTCATTCATGCCTTTAATAACCGACATGATTCAGTTTTCTCCATTTTGCTTTTTTAATATGACTGTATGAAAATAAAACGGCTTTGACATGGCATTAAGAAAATATATTGGGTAGATAAAAGGAGCATTTATTTAAAGTCCTGACAGTACAGTTTGTACATCTGCTTGTTTGGAAATATTTCAGTAATCTGTTTTTTTTTATTAGAAAATGCAATATGTTTTAAATTAAAGCACACAAGCAGAATCAATGTTTGACAATGCATAAATTAAATATATTTGATCAAATATGCATTTAAATAGAAGAAAATCAGAATCCTATTGAAACAAACATGTTGGAGCTTTTGGGTATCAACTGTCTCCTGTTCAGTTGCCTCTCGTTAAGATTTTGACCACATTGCAGATGGTCACCCCTGAGCTGAGCCTGCGTGTGAGAGTCCTGTGTGTGTGTGTGTGTGCTTGCTTTAAAGTGAACCTCATCAGTATTCCTCTCACCCTGGAGGAATTAGATGCCAGAACACTGCTTTTTCTGCCAACTTTGATCCCAGCCCTCCCTCCAGGACCAGTAAGGTGGACAACAAACCAAACTCGTTATAGCTCGTTAATGGACCGATACAGGGCTCAGAGCCTCAGGCGGGGTGCAGTGGGGATCACATGCACGGGCGTGTACGAGTCTAATAAGCATCTCACTTACCCACCTTACCCACTTTCTCCACGCTCTCTCGATGCTTTAATCAATTCCTGACTGCTATAGAGAATAACTAACAAATTAGCTCCCCCCTCGGCTGTGAAATTAATATAATGGTCAACTGTAGTTTTAAACTTGTTTGATAACGAGTCAACCAGTAGATGCTTGAGTTTACAAGAGCGTGCTTGAGAATAATGGTTCCTGCCACGTGTTTTTTTCTCTCTCTCTCTCAGTGCAGGCATCGCCTTTGAAATGCCATCGAACATTTATCATCATTATTTGATTAAGATCTTCATTTTAATTGAACAGGATATGAACTTGTGACATTAAGCTTTAATGAATTTCTGTAAAGTCAATGAATATGAACTTACTTCAGGTCTTCAGAAGCCGCTGCCTGGATCAGAGGAGTTTCTACAGAATGTCCAAACATGGCACCTTCCGAGCCTGCCGATAAAATGTACTTTTAGAATTCACAAAACTACAGCCAAGGTTGTGTTTCATAAGGCTTGGTATCAAACCTAAATTCTTTTTTGGTACTGACCGAAACGTATCTACAGCACAGAGTATCAAAAAATTAGGGTGCTTTCACACCTAACCGGTTTGGTTCGGTTCAGACGAACTCTGGAACTCTACCTATTATGACAAGTCAAAATTCTGTTATGAAAAAGGTCTATCTATCCCCTCTGGTGTCACAAAGAGCTCTCGAGAGCGCTCACGTGACTTTATATAACGAGGGGATAGTTACTGTGTGGATACTTCATTTCACTTCATTCACTCTTTAATGGGGAACTTACAAAATATTGAAAAATTTCAAACGATACCCAGCCCTAATGTTTTATGTTTGTTCATTTTACACAGATTTACATTTGTCAAACATCAGAAGACTGTAAGTTGAGAGTACACATTTTACCTGTGACGGTGAACTTTTCAGTTGTCATGACGATCTCCTCCTCATTTGCAGTGAACAGTAGTCTACCTCCGTCTTTACTTCGTACCTCCAGCCTCTGACACTGGGCCTCCACAGCCTCAGGTCCTGCATAGAGAGATGTCCAGGTTGGAGAGCTTGTGGCTTTCAACAAAAAAAACTATTATAAACACTGCCAAGTGCACTTAAGCGAGGTGCTGGAAATAAATTGCAAGACTTGGACGCTGAGAATTCAACCTATTTGTATTTGTTTCGCTCTACTGCATTGTTCAATATTTTATGAATTCTTCCAGGACTAAACATATATCTTCGTTTGATCATTAAAAGTATTAAGGAACCTATTTCCACCTAAAAAAATTAGGTTTAAAAAAATTATTAGTCTGCAATGCTAACAATAATGTTCTTTTTGTAAATGGTGCTGTCAAATAAAGGTTGCCTTATACATTTCTGGCCCTGCAAATCAGCTTTGGGAAACTATGTTTGGGCATGTAAGACTATTAGCAATCTGAAATACTGTGTAGAGTGCTTGCTCTGCAAATGAAAAGCGCCTAACAAAGCTGGATCAGCCATGCTTTTACAATGGATGGAGACAAATCAGTAATCTGTTCCGCTGGTGAGGAATATTAATTCCAGTTCTCCAGACTTTGGTGTTTTTCCAGATGTGCATGCAGAAACTTTTAACATCTCCCTTTCTCGCTCTCTCCTCCTCCTCCTCTCTCTGCCATTAATCCATGGGCTGCGACGGCTGGGAAATTTAATTATTCTCGCCAAGTTTCATCTCATTTCAGACAAAATGCACTTTCTACAAAAGCAGGCACTAATTTTCGGAGGAAGGTCAAGCGTGACCAAAAAGTGTCATATCACCAGTCTTGTCAAATCAGCATCAACTCTCAACTTATGTTGCCTAAGATCAATAGCTATTAATGTTAATAAGCAGGTCATTTGCTTTCCAGTGGTGATTAATCATGTAAATGACTTTGGTAATTTGGACTGACTGATGGTTGAACTTGATGATAATAAGAAGAATCCATTGCCCTTTCAATAAGTGCATCAAAGGTTAGTGTCTGGAAGAAACTACAGAGAGTCTTTTTTGAAGGCACAGAGACGATTAAAGATAATTTAAAGATGAATTGTTGCGCTTATCTTGATTAAAGTCATTAATAAAATAAGACTGATCAGGCAATTTACAGTCAGGGCCAGATTAATCTAAGATCACTCTTGATTATGTTGCACATAGAAAGAAAAATAAAGACTGAACCTAAGTGTAAATAAACATGTTACCCAGATAATGATGTGAACATTAAATGACACAAGGGCAAATAAAACGGTTGTTAAAGCCCATGTTTAAACTACCTTCAGGCCACACCCCACACAGGGATGTCACTGCAGGTGACTGTCAAAGGCAAGTGGCAATGTATCATCTCAAATGAAATGGCTTCCAAATGGAGACTCACCCACGGTGAGCTGACCGGTCAGCTGGCCTCGGCCATTCCTGACATTCAGTGTTACGTTCTTCTCTGACCGTAAGACCAACAAGCTGTCCTAGGGGAAGCATGAATGGGGAAGGAGCAAGGCAGAGAGAGGGAGAAAGAGTGAAGAAAAGAGAAATATGTTACATAAGGATTTTAAATCTAATATTGAGATCCCTTTAGCAGGAGGGTGAATTGTCCTCTCTGGCTTATTTAAACTTTGGTCTTATTTTTGTACTTTTAGCCATCATTTCTATTGGTTTTGATAACACTGTACTCACTGAAGTAATCATTGAGATCTGGGAACATGGTGGAAATACATCACTACAACAAAGTCCAACAGGACAAGAAGCACAAGCAGTCAGACAGGTTGTAAACAAACATACAGTTAAAACAGATGATCTAAACCTGCAGCTTTAAAGTAGCAGTAGAAGTACAACTACTTTAAAGCTGCTTTTATCACTATTTTTATATTAACAATAGATCAAATGAGTACGTGTGATGTAAAAGGAGTCGCTTCTAGTGATGAACCCACAGAGAATTATGACCCATTATTGTAGTTTCTCTCAGCTCTACAGAGCGTTATAGCCTCTTCCAGCTCACTGTTTTGTTCGCCGTTTTGCTTTCACTTTCACAGCTCTCCACCGACCTCGTTTTGCCTCAGCAGACCGCTTTTTTCAACAAAAAGCTTGGATAAACCCACCAACAGCTGACAGACAAGCTTAGCAACTAGCTGGTGAACACAGTGGAGCATATAGCAGCTAATGAGTCAGATATTTTCTGATGAAGACCAAAACAAAGCTAAAAGGAGAGTGAATATTGTGTGAATACTTAAATCTGTTGAGTGGCCAGAAAGACAACTACAAATTAATGCTAATGTTGCTCTGTGTCTGCTGGATGTGTAACTTGTATTCTAACATGCTTACCATAATGACTTTATATAGTGATAATATGACAAAGTTGTGTTAACAGGTTGTTCTGCTGCCCCCAAATGGCCAAAAAAAAGTTCAAGTCTGCTTGAAGTATAGTGAGTTTAAGTTGAAGCAGGGAGCTGCTCTGTAAACTGGGCTGGATGTTTACAACAATTTAACCACTGGCCTTAAGTATGTGTTTGGCTCACCTAGGGGTTTGTTTTTAATTCCTGTATGGGGTCATCTGACTGCTCATTTTTCTTTCCTTTATTAAACCACAATTATCCTTTAAATCCCCATACTCAGCGACTATTAGAGAAAGTCACTGGCATATCTCCAAAATCTGTACGAGTCTAACAGTGTCAATGCAAAGCAGGTTGTACTGTACTGTAAAAAAAGCCTTTCAAAGTGAATCTTTCCTAGATATAAACCACTAAATGAAACTACATTATGACTAAAATTGAACAAATCAAAACTAAATTATCCAAAGATGAGTAATGAACTGTAGGTAAACTTTGAGGAGAAAGGGCACAGCAGGGTGGTTGAGCTGGAATCAGTGACAGGCGTAGGTGTATCCTTTCTTCACTGCAGACATTTTAACTCTGGAGTTCTGCTTTCTGGCAGTTGTGCATTTTGCAAGTTTATGGCTGTTTGACATTTGAATGATGGCACACGTGTGTGTCGCTGTGTGCATGCTGAAAAGGCTTACACTCAACACAACGGTTTTACCTCTGTTGTCTAAAATATTGTATGAAACCGAAAACAGCTCATGACGCAGAGGATACATTTAAAATATGACTAGTTCCTTTGTTTTGAAAAGTTATTGGTCATTTAAGGAATATATTTTCTTCTTCAGATACCCTGATATCGTACATGACCATTTTGCAATATGATGACACTATTGTTATCATATGCAGTATACTGTGGCAGTATTGTCAGGTACCCAGTAAACCCACCACACTCTAAGGGTTCATGTGTATGCACAAGTGGGAGGCATACAGCAGTGTTTGTGCACATTATGTCAATCTGCCAAATGTACGGTAGATATGTTGATATTTCTGGTTGCACTTGAGGTGCACATCTGCATTACATTGTGTTCTTGCTTTGTTGTAGATAATGCAAGGATAATTCTAAGATTTTCAGAGTAACAGAAATATAGTTAAAGTTCCATGGTATGAGCAGGTTCTTGGGAACAAAATCAGAATTGTGGATTTGATAGCGGTCTAACTTGTGTAGTAATGATTACAGTTCACACAAGAAAGTACATTCTTGTGACAAAGGTGGTGCTGTAAGCTTGGTGACATAATGACTACTTGCACTCTTGGTTGCTAACCTGACAGTATATTAAAACAACTTGTGGGTTGCCGTAACCAGCTGTTAACACAACATTGACATATTAAGCATATAAACTTATTGGCAAACAGTTGCCTATTTACACATCCAGTAAGATACGGTGCAACATTAGCATTCATTTGGAGTTGTGACCTGTCGTTAACACAAAAAGTATTACTTGGTGCAGCTTTAACACAGTTCATTGAAGGTTATTTGTACCATACACCTCTGTCTTACGACTGACTGCAAACCATGCTGCTTCTCACAGAGTTTGCTTTGCTTTACTCCACTGACGGTGCACATAGTTGTTGATTTGAACTCCCAACCCACCTATATTTCACAATGTTCAGTTCATGTTAATAGTTTCTTTCTGTTGTTTCATTTGTAAATAAAAGTGATATTTGTTAGCATTTAGTTATAGTTTCACATTTGAGCTAATAATTATGCCGTGATGCAGTCTAATAGGTTTGATTAACTTCATGCTCTCCCAAAAGAGCCATCAAATTGTAGCAAATTACCTCAAGTTTGTGCAGTGTGTAACTTTGCAGAGGTCATTTGGTTCATTTTCATTCCCTGTCAGCTGCTTCCCAATATAAATGCACATCATGAACGGAAGTTCTCCAGGAAGCACAGCATCACGAAGAAATCTGAGTTCTTGATTTGAAGAATCCCTTTAAAGAGTTTATAGGTCTTAAACTGTTTCCTGAGGGGCCATGACTGAGACGCTGTTGCTCTCCTCAACACTACTTTGGGATCACATAAAAGGCTTTTTAGTCACTCTGCCTGTTGAGGAAGGTCAAGTGCAGATCAGAGTGAATGCACATAAATGAAGCCTGTTGTTGAAGGTGCAGTGGGCCCCATCAGACTGAAAAATTACCATGGCTGCTGTAAGGCAAAGGATGCTTCCCTGCATACAATGAATAACATCACAACCGAAAGCAAGAGCACAGCACACTGCTTCAGTGAAATAGTTTAAAAAACAAAGCAACCTCATATGATCTTTCTGTGAGTGTAAAATAAAATGCAGACATGTAAAGCATAGATAAAGAGCTCAGGGTTTAACTGTAATCCTAACCAAATATTTGCATAAATATATTTAAATTTTAATTATATTTGATTGTTATGCTGGAAGCCAATTTGCATACTGAGCTGAACAAGTAAATATAATGAAGAAAACATGTCACAAGTTGAAAAGGTACGCTTACTATATCTTAATTTCCTCAAATAACAAATCTTGCAGGCAGGCTTTTTGCATGCAGGGTACAGGCTGTTACTGTTAGCCAAATTAAATTGGTTCTAGCAAACTCGGTTTGAAGGGTGTTCAGATCTCTGAGGCACTGCTGCTGCTGCAGTTTGCTCCAAAAAGCTTTGATTTTGTGAGTTAAACAAGTGGATGGCTTCAGCCCTCATCTGCAGGCTTGAATTCAGAACTGGTGCTTGAAATCATCTTTGTCATGCATCTCCAACACAAGTACGTGAGACTCGGTGAGGGAAGTTTCACCCCAATAAAGATACACCTGCATCAGATGCTATTTATAGATCAGTCAGGATCCCCAGAGACAATAACGAGAACCAGCAGTCTGAACAGCAGAGATTTGATAAACTGTATCTGGGCACTGTGTTGCCTAATACCACATTGTTTTTCAGACTGAGGCAGAGAATTAAAATCAAAGCAAATATGGAATCTCAGAGTTTTCACTTGATTTCAAATTGCAAGAATACTGTCATACTAAAAAAAACAAGAGAATAATATAAATTGTGTCAAGAGTTAAATGTAAATGTTAATCACAAGTGGCCAATTGTTCTTGGCCATTAACGTCATCACACCTCTTGATGTGGCTATTTATACCAATGTACGCATTGTGTTCATCACAGGCTTTATTATAATTTGCACAGATTTTATATGATTTAGGGATATGTTTTTTTTTATAAAGCAACAGATTGTAACTGCTCACATGTCCACGGACAGTAGAGTAGTAGAGTTGTCAAATTTGACCTCTGCAGTGCCGCCACTAATGGGCGTGAGAGTCAGCAATTTTCCCAGAAGCCGAAGCTGGAGAGGGTCTTAAAAATTCAGGCATTTTACTATACAAATGGAGACCTAGATGTGCAGAAATCACAGCTATTGCCTCCCTTTATGGCCTCCTACTGTTTGCATCAGTGGGCTATAACCATGTGCAGATGAATCAAAAGCCAAGGCTGCAGGCTTTCTCTGAACACGTTTTTCTCTGCCTTTTTCTCTGAACACGTTGAAGAAGAGAGGAGGAACTAATCAGTGAAATCAGCTCCTGTATTTCTTAACATAAATAAAATATTTGGGTCTCAACGGTCCATGACTGAAATTCACTGGACTACATCCATTTACAAAACACTAAAAACAACAAATCTGAGTGGACTGACCACTCTGCTAAAGATATATCACTGCTGCTCAAATCTAATTTGACCTCTGTTGTCCTCAAGCAGCAGCAGACATTATTACCCTAATGCATATGAAAAACAGGAAGACAAATCACTAAACCCAAGACTAGTCTCCTTTCTGCATTCCTTTCAAGTGTTTGCAGAAAATCTACCTGAAATAAAAAACAATGCATTAGCTTAATAAGTGAAATGTGACTTTTACAAAAATACATTTGTGTGTACTCAATTATTTATCTTTCAGTTATCTTTTCAATAGAAAAGTAAAATGTAAATGTTCTAGAGCATCTGAAGCTAACAATTTTACAGTTTGACCAGTAAACAGCCATTTCTACAGCATTGCCAGAAACCAAAATGTTCTGCCAATGGCTGCAACAGCCACACTAAAGGCTCACAGACAACATATTTGTCTTTGAACAAGCATTTTTTGATCCACCCTGTTTGAAGTTTCTGTGTGAGGAAAGTGAAAGTGGTAAGAAATGCCTGCCTACACATTTGGTTTCACAAACACTTGAAATTATGATTGCAATGTTCCTCTGGCAGGTGAAATTTCACATAGGACGTAGATTTCAAACCTGAAATTACAGCCACCTTGTTGCTTCCAAGTGTCAAACTTATTTCACATGCCTGAAATTACTGTAGTATTGTGGCTTTTACAGGTGTAGTTGGAGCCATTGTGTGGCAATCATGTGCTTGAAATTTCAAGTGTAAAGTTTCAAACATTTGATATTAAGGTCATCCTGTGGGATCTTTTTCATGGTCCTTATATTGGCCTCTTTTTGCCATAATACAAGTGTGCGTGTGCTGTACCATCTGTAAAATATGACAGGTGGATGGATGGATGGATGAATGGATAGACATGCATAGGGGAAGCCCCCAGGGTGAGGAAAAATAATATACAGAATATTCTATCCATCCACCTGCCTGTCAGATTTGACAGACAGCTCAGCACATGTATAAGTGAAAGCTGCTGCAAAAAGAGGCCAATATTAGTCACACATATTAAAACAATCATAATATTGAGTGTCTGTAGTCCAATTTACACTTGAACCTTCAGGCAGGAATGCCACACAATGGCCATCATTTCAGATGTGAATGCAACAATGGGGCTCTAATTTGTAAGTGTTTGAAATCAAGTCTACACTTAAAACTTCACCTGCCAGAGGCACACTGTTACCAAATCACAAGTTTGGAGAGGCAGTTGTGACCGCCTGGGTTCACACACTGCGGTGCACAGCAGGCAGGAAATGTGAAGCATCAACACTAAGGCACTGGAGCCTGCACTTTGCCACGTAATGTGGAAAATACAGTCTGACACAAATTATATAACCCAGTGTGTAGTCTCTATAGTACATGGTAGGGCTGGGCATAGAATTTAAAACATTATTATGATATTAATTAGAGTAATTTTTGATATCATTATACAGTGTATCATGATTGGCCCTGAGTATCAACCCATAATACTCTGAGTACCTACCAAACCATGTCCATGGCATCAAAAACTGTCTAGTGTCTGAAATCTGACAGTGGATTCTTGGTCAGATTTGTAGTCTTGTTTACTTATTCTTTGATGAGAATAACAAAACCTATTGCTCATTTTTTATTGTATTTTATTTCATTCTAGTTCTTTTGTGTTATTTGTGTTACGACAACATTAAACACTGATGCCCACTGAAGCTTGTCCTATATTGTTCAATGGAAACAGGGGTCTGTAGAGTTAAGTTAAACCAGTATTCAGTGATTTTTGGACCACAGCGCAACAAGTTGTAAACACAATGTCAACATTGACATATTATCACCTTATAAAGTTGATATGGGCACAACAGTCTATTACATATCCAGCAGACATGGAGCAACATTAGCATTCATTTGGAGTCGTGTTTCTGGTCGCTTGGCAATCATCCAGTCTTCACTTTCTGTTTTGGTCATTTGCTCAGAATCATACATTTGAATGTTCAGCAACAACATGTTCAAATAACATTTCACCATATAGCTTGATTACCTTGTTTTTTATTTTATATATTTTTGGATATTAATATTTATGTATTTATTACCTGTGTCACATATAGTTTACAAGCTTATAGCCTTTGATTGTTTTAGCTTTGCGATTAACAGTGGCTTTTCTTTCGTCATCTCTTTTACTGTGTGTATTTGTTGACCTGGGTGTCAAACTGCTGCATACAGTTGCTCCTTGCAGCATTATTGTCACAATGTGGACTCTTTGTTGGTTCCTACTTTATTTTGAAGTTTTGTCTTGTCTCATGTTTCCAGTGTGTTTCCTGCCCTCGTGTCTCTGCCCTTGAGTGTTTTCACCTGTTCCCTGTGACTCACCTGTGCCTGATTCCCCTAGTTAGCCTTTCCCTATTTATGCCTGTCCTTTGCCTTTGTGCTCATTGACTAAAGTCAGCTGTTAGGTATTCAGTGTGTCACCATGTTCTCTGTCTTCAGCGCTCTGATTTCCGTGAGTTTTTCATGTTCTTGTGTTTTTTGTGTTCACTTGCTGATCTACCTGCCAGCAAGACCAAGTAAAGGCTAATAAACCTTTTGGGTCCTTCTCCTATGCCTGCTGAACCCATATCCTGACAATTATATAAAGTTGTAATAAATTGAAAATACTACATTATTGCCAAATATCAATACAAAATTGGTTTGCAATACAGAACATGACTGCAAACTACAAATACATTAAAACAGACATGCTTGTGCAGAAAACGTGTAGGGAAAATGGGGAAAAAAACTCCATATTTTTAGATTTTGACCTGTAAAAGTATCTGCAAAACTCCACAGAACACACACACATTTGTTGTATGTTGTTTTTTTTTTTGTTTGGCAGGGATTGCAACCAATGTAAACTGTTTGTGCAAAGTTAGCAGCTCTCATTTCACAACATGCTACTGAGAGAGCTGATTTAAGGGGCTACTTGGCCTGTAATTTGGTGCCAGCTATTAGACTTCCTGCCAAAAACACTGAGGGAGCTATTTCCACTTGGTATTTACAGATTATGGCTTCAGTCATTGGTGAAGATTCAAAGCACTGATTGATCCATGAGAAGTAAAACTAAAGCTAATTTGAGTTCTGTGTTGACAGCAGCTTGGACTCAGCAAACATATAAAACTTAATCATACTATATTTAACTATAAGATATCTGTGGTGCACTACAGAGGTCACTGCTGTTTTGTGGTAATGGCTTATTGATCAGTGGTGGTTATCTGACTGAAGAACAGCACTGTGCACTGTGGTGTAAACTCATTGGATAACCATAATCCCTGCTCTCACAGTGCTTGACATATTTCCTCAGGTGAGAAATATCGAGTGACCCACAGAGATTTTTGTCCTGCAAATATCTCTGGTGCCGGTAGATAAGAGGGCCACTACACAGCATGTCTGTAAAACAAGACAGTAAAAATGTCTGCAGGTGGTATTGCAGCAGGGAATGAAATATTGGCTTTGTCCAATATTTGGCTTGGGCGTCTGCTATTGCCTTGAGGTGTTTGCTATTGCTAACTGTTATATTTAAATCAACATTTAGCTCCGACTAGAACATCAAAGAGCAAGAGTGGGCAATTCCAAGTTGTTTCTCGATCGGCTGTAGCAAATTGTACCCACTATCAAGCCACTTCCGCCATATACGTCCCTCAAAAATCAAATTTACATGGAACCCCAGCTTCCAGTGCTTGAAATTGCTTTCTGCACCATGCCTAATCACTGAAAAAGGGGATGATCCAGCTGAGTGTCTATGATTCGTGTGGGAGAAGAAAATTTGGATCAACTTTGCACTGGAGCTGTGTTGGTTAATCTACTAAACATCAAAGAGGAGAAAGGGGAGGGAGGAAGTGGAAGAGGGGAATTTATCGCGTGGGCTTGATTGGAAATCCAGCAGGGGGACTCTGGTCCCTCTGTAATCGTCTGTAATCTCCTGTAGGGTTGTATGTGGCCTGAGAGGAGCCGAGAGGCAGCCTATTACCCAACTCCTGCCGATGGGAGGCCCTGATAGTGCACTGTTGGAGGATGACAGGAAATGAGGAGGAGGAGGAGGAGGAGAGGGGCACAGGACAGAGAGAGTGTAATCTCTCCTATCCAGGCACAAATATAAAGGTAACATCAAAATATCGTCAAGTCAGAGCTCAGAGGGAAGTCGGTCTTTGTTGTTAATGAATTTATCATAACTTCCTCAACACTGTGAGATCAATACCAGCTGGTCTGCTGCTTTGGAGAGCTTTTCACATGCGTTTCTCTCAATGGTAGTTATTCCTAGTTCATCAGTGCTACAGAGTATTGATCAACAGGCAAGCTGAAGTTGTTGAGAAGAGCAAAGGGAGTAACTTACCCTTCTGGACTGGATCTCATTCACATAGAGAGGCAGGAGAAACTCTGAGATTCCCTCCAGGCGAATCCCATCCTGGTTTAACTGCAGGTTTCCCATTCCATCCTGAAACAAAATCGTGATCATTAGTAATGTGAAGAGCAGTGCCGATTTTCCTGATTGATTCAAAAGGATTTTAGCTTGCCGAATGCATAAAAAAATAAATCCTGCTGTCATTGAAATGCATTAGGAAGAACATGAGCTGCTGCGTGCCAGACGGCCCGCGGTGGAAAGGGCAGTGGAACTGAGTGACAGGGAAGAAGTAGGACAAGACATCGAAATGACAATGCCACAGACTCTTAGTGGTGTCAGGGTGACAGGCTGCATGCAGTGGGAGGGCGACTGAGGGGAACCAGGCTAATGTGGCAGCTGTGGATGGGAATGTTGAGGAGACTCATGAAAATGACAAAAGAAAGTATCAGATGGTCCTGCAGATTTACATGCGATGGCTTAGTACTGATGTTTACATTATTACTGAGCAGAGTTTTCCCCAAGTTATTTTAGTTAGGAAGCCTGGATCACTCAGCTAGGTATTTTCGGCTCTCCAAACTCAAGAACCTTGTCAATAGACCTTTTTCACAGCAGACGTGTTTGATGCTATGCTTGTCATAGCAGGAAAAGCACAGGTGTAATTGATAACATTAAAAAACAACTGCATTTCATTAAGGTGAGCTAGTTAAAGGGTCCTGCTATTGTATAATGCTGGATCACTGGGACACTGCATGGAACTGAGCCATTGTTAACAAAATCAATACATATCTATTTAAAAATCTCCCAATATGAGCACTTAAACACCCTGGAAAACAGTGCATCTAGTGGGGACCTCATGCTGTCTTAGAGTGTGTGTGTGTGTGTGTGTGTGTGTGTGTGTGTGTGTGTGTGTAACTAAAAAGTCCAACCAATGAAAGTCATCACAACTTTTCATCCCTCCCGCCTTTCAGCTCGTCCTGTAAAATCAGGCTGCCTTTCTCTCAATAGCTCATAGCCTATGTTTACATTTAAGACTGATCCCTCGCGATTCTGTTTCAACTGATAATCACAGAACCTGATTTGGGTGGCAGATTTTTCAGTAGAAATTGGATGTTTTTTTATAAGTGAAGTTTGAGGAAAGCTTTGTGAAGATGTGTGTGAACAGATGGGCCCTGAGGGATGTGTTTGAAAGAGTCCATAGTGCTAGCAGCACAAATGGATAGAGATAGTGAATTATAGAGGCAGAGTACAGCAAGTAGACCGCCATCATACATGGTAGAGAGCCAAGACTGGGGGCAGACAGAAGGACAAAGTCAGAGGAGCGGAGGAGGTGGGTGGGGCAGTGGAGTTCTTTGTATGTCAGCAGTCAGACATTAAAGTCACTCCTGTGCTGAAGTGGAGGTGATGTGGTGGGTGAGAAGAGTTCAGTACAAGCTGCAGTCAGTCAGATGAGTAGGTGTGAGGCAGGACAAACAGGAGGGCGTTACAACAGTCCAGTCATGACACGGTGAAAGCCTGGATGAGTTCCTCAGCATCAGTGAAAGACAGAAATGAACAGATACAGGTGATGTTTCTGAGGTGGAAAAATGACAACTGGAAGATTTTGCTTTGTGAGGTTTAAAAGAAAAGCGTAGAGCCAAAGACAACGCCCAAGGTTACCCCGTTGTCCTTAACAAGCAGGCAGAAATGACTGATTCTTCAGACCAGTGAAGAAGTCAAGAAGGAATGAGTCACTCATCTTTTCCTGCAAATGTCCAGGTGTGCTTGTGAAATGGTAATGGATGGACTGTGTATTTCAATTAGCAATTAGCAGTGGAGGTAGCACTTAAAGCACATAAATATGTATTGCATGTTTATTAAAGCTGCCAAAGACATTATGTGGTCACTGTTACTTGGTTACTCTCAAAATCCTAGGAACACATTTCCATTCACTTTGAAGGACATTTGTTTGGAAAGACACAATTTGTTTGTACTGTGATGTCTTAGATTTCTTAGCCAAAGACCTTTTTTTAAAGCCACGAAAGTAACAGACTGATTTAAAGCAGAACTCCAGTGATTTTACACAAAAAGGTCAGTTTATTAGTTATGGGTAGATACTACTCAGCCTGTAAATACAGGTGTGTAATGTCTTTTGTGGCTCTGGAGGAGCATTCTAAAGTCTGAGAAAAGAACCCTGGGACTTTTTAACGTGGGCATCGGGTGCATTCACGCAATGTTGACGTGAGAAGAACAAGAAAAACATGCCTTATTCTGACTTGGGAGGGTTGATGCATTATTCTAAAAGGTGGTTAGCCCTAGTGCTAACCTTGTAGCCACACCTTATAAATAACCTAAGTTAGCTACTTTTGTTGTGTTATTTTGTAGCAGTTCATTACCAAGTGAAACCAGATACAGTGTATAGTTCCTACAAAATAAGCTGAATTGATTGTATTAGTGTTAATATCGGATTTTATTTTGATGTAACTGCCAGCGGTGGTGACACTAAAACTAACACATCCACTTACCTACAAATTATAAATTGTAGTTTAAAATACACACTTTGCTTTAACACGTAAAAATCATCCATCATTGTCAAATATAAATCCTGCACGCTGTATATAGATGTGTATGCATGAATATACTGTGAATAACCACCCACTTGTATTTGTTTACAATCTATAGAACACTTGACTTGTATACAGACATTGTATGTTGTTGGTCATTGTTGCTTTTCATATGCATACACCTGTTGTATGCACATAATAGTTCTATGTTTATGTTTACCTCTTTGTTCAGCTGATTTGTCCTTGTCTTTCAGCTGTACGTCTATCCCTATCTTCATGAAAATTGTTCTTGGAACTGAGTGTCATCGAGAGCAACTTAAAACTGGAGTCAGATTCCTTGTATGTGTACACATACTTGGCCAATAAAGTCGCTTCTGATTCTGGTGCATATGCAGCCATTCTGCCAACAGTTTGTTGACTTGTCTATAGTTCTTTTCACCATCGACAGATAACGTCACTGTCAGAAATTCCCGATACCTCAGACTCAGAAATACAAGGCGGAGGCTGACATGAACGTTTTTTCCCACTCGGCTGCTCATAATTACGGTTTAAACTATATACGACATGAACCCGGCATTTTACCAGGCAGGGAGGGTCTAACAATAACATGCTATTAGTTGCAGTGTGGTAAGTGTAGGATCCAGCATTTTTAGAGCTTGACAAATACTAGGGACTAAAAGTCAGTGTATCTCGACCACTGATGCTTCTTTGAACTTTGACTTTTTTTTTCCAGTGACAACCTTAAAACTAGGAAACAATTCTCTCATGTCAGTATCCACTCAAAACAGACTATAATACCAATACGGGGTATAGTTTGGCACGTGTTTTCTTATTGAGCCCTGAGAGATGGGAAGCAGCACATTTTCTGGAGCGACACCAACAGCATTGATAAGGTCTTTTACTCATGACACAGATTGATGGGAGGCGAAGGAGCAGAGGAGTGATAGCAATAGTCAGGGGATGCATCTGTCACAGAGGGGGGATGCTGCCATCACAAGTTTGTTGACAAAATGGTAAATTGTGTGCATTGTCCCTGGAAATGTCACAGGAGCCCGTCTCATGGGCCTGCTTGGTTTTCGTTTGAGATTAACACATTCTGCCAAGTCTTTTCTAATTTTTTATCAAATCCAGATGAGACAAAGCACACAGCATGAGAGATGGTGCCACATTTCAAATGGGCCTGCATGAGTAAATTCTTCCACTGAGGCTTTGTATTGAGGCCAAAATAAAGAAACAGAGAAAGAAATAAAGAACAGTAAACAAGTACCATAAAATTAATGTTAGCTAACAAACTCTTCCTTAACCTTTGAGACATGTATTTGTTTTAAGACTTTATTACTTTAGTTTATTAAACTAAAGTCTCTTTAAAATTGTGTCTTTTTTGGAATTTTGGAAACAAAATGAATCGGTCACAATTTGGACAATTAACTGATTGTTTAAGTCATTCACAAAGCAAAAATGCCAGTCACAAGCTCCACCTTATCAAATGTGAGAATTTGCTGCTTTTCTCTATTTTATAGTAAAATGAATCTTTGGGTTTTACATGGACATCCCATTGGACTCTCGGAAATTTTGATGGGCATATTTCACCGTTTTCTGACATTTTATAGATAAAACCATTATTTTTCAAATAACTGATTAAGTGATAAATGAAAATAATCATTAATTGCAGCCCTATATTGGAGTTTTTCCAGGAAAGACGAGTTGTCAACAACAGTAAGTGTAAAGTCCTTTATAAACAGAGAACATCAATTTACTATAAGTTATTAAATATAATGAAATATAACGTATTTTGGACGATGCCGTGCTGTACTCACCACTGAGAAATTCATGACCTTCATGATCCAGACTGTGAGGGCCAGGTTAACTATCATGGTGACCAGGAGCAGCAGCAGAAAGAAATAGAGGCATCTTTTCCTCCAGCCGTACAGACCCACTGGGTACACGGCGTCACAGCCTGGTCGCTGGAGGTGCAGGGACTGGGACGCGAGGATAAACTGCTCCTGGGTAATCTGGAAAACAAACACACAGACACACACACACACACACGAGCCTTTATGTTAGCTGGCTGTCAAGAATATATTCACTCCACAGAAGCAATCGCATATTCTAAGTGGTTATTACCTTGCAAGCACCACAAAGAATGACTCTGGGTTAAGGCATGGCTGTGTAATCCTGCAATTTTTGAAAAGTGGTGCTACTACATAAAGAACAAAAGGTGAGACCACAACATGAATGTAAGATGGGGAATTACTACAGCCTGAAACATCCATGCTTGGTAATTAAATGGAATGAGAAGGGGATATTTCGACCTGCAATACACCAGGAACTGATTTTTTATCACTTTGAGTAAGGGTTGTAATTTATTTTGGGAAAATTACAATTTTCTGTTGTTTGTTGTTCCGTTGTGACTTTTGGAATGACATACCTCAGCCCAAACACTTTTAGAAATTGAACCAGAGTAATTCATCAAGCTCTGTGCCTAAAGGACAAGGTCATTTTGGGGGACTTTATTTTATTAAAGAGAGATACCAAATCAGAGTTCCCACTCTGCAGGGAAGGGGAATCATCACTCAAGATTCATCGATTACAAGTTAGCCATCAGTTGTGGGAATAACCGGCCCAGAAGTGGAAAATCTCTTAAATGGTATATTTACACTTCTTTGTGAAGTCAATAAGCAGAAATCTGCAGTCAAATCTAGAAACTAATGACCTAATCATAGCAATTAATGCAAGTTACAGTCCTGGAAAACAAGGTCCTTTACATTTCTGCTTGTATTTATGTACTTTACAAAGAAAATTCATTTGTATGGATTTAATAACATGTCACAGCTTTGTTTACAATGCTAATTACTTGTTGACATTTTGTCAAACCGGATCCCTGCGTTCACAAGGAAAGTCTCCATGAGTGACAGCTTCCTGCAGCTGACCTGTTTACTGCTCCCCTCTGGCTGAGGTCATTATAATGTTACTGCCCATCAACATTTCACAGGAAAATATTTCACATGCTACGTCCAGCAGAAGATGTGACACTGATGGAGATGGTTGCCGCTCTCTAAAGCCCAGTCTTCACATATGAAATTTCACATTATGAACAAATCAACGGCTGCTTTTCTTCTACTCAAAACTAATGAGAACAGGAGGTGGATTATGAGACAAAGGATCCATGTGGTGCCAGAGAAATGTTCTTCAGTCTGGCTGAGTAACTGAGTGCCTGCCAGCCACTGAGAAGCTGCTACATGCGAGCTCTGATCTGAGATCAGAGAGGATGATGTCTGTCAAGTGTGGTCGTCCAGGCGAGGGCAAGCAGTTGCTGTTCTCCAGCGGATCGTGACTGCGGTCTGACAGTGTGAAACTCCCCATCACTGGGTGTGGGGCTGGCTGAGCTCTGAGCTGCTCTGTTCAGCTGTTGTTGGGATGAATTCATACTGAGGCGGCCTGCCATCCCACTCTCTTGCATCGATGATGAATAAAGAAAAGCGTTTGCTCGTATAAACCAAGATAAAATGTCCAGCAGCAGCACAATGTTTTATTATGTCAAAGATTTTCTTCGTACTTCCAAGGAGCATCTATTAATTTAACATGCCAGTATAAAATGCTCCACTGCATGAGTCTATAATTGACACACCTGTGCACAGGGATCCCAGAAGTGTAATGCATGCATAACTCAAGTCAGAATCCATGCCCCACATGCTTTACTCACACTCAGCATGTCATTAGCATAGGACACTGATGGCAAGTATCATTAGACTATATGTTTTCCTGACAGGCTCTCATTAACCGTGGCGGAGCAAGCAAAGACTCTTTAGCTCAGCAAGCTTTAGACTTTTTCCAAGTAGAACTAAATTACTTGACCAAGGTTTAAATAGTGGCAGGAACTGTCTCCTGTGCTCCCCTTTACCTCATTAGTTCAGCTGCAGGAAGGAGCGGAGCGATGCTACAACAAGAGTCTGTTTTAACGACAGGGACACAGAATCTCTGCCTGTGATGGTATTTATTATTGTTGCAATAAATCAGTATCTCTTACAAGGGCGAGCAGCCGATGCATTTTAGTGATTATGTGGTGTGGTGTATCAGCAGATAAAAGGCTGGAGCCAAAAATAGGCACACGTCCTTCAGGCTGTCCAGGAATTCATAGAAACACCTGCATTTTCAGACATTTTTAGAATGACTTTACTTTGTGGCTGCAACACAGGATTATTTTCATTATGGATTTATCTGCTGATTAACTGATAATGAAAATAATTACTTTGTTCACTGTGATCAGTCAAGAATAAAATCAAAACATCAAAAAAGGTTTTGATGGAGTGTTTTACAGGGATATTATGTGAAATTTCAGACGTTTCAAACTTTACAAAGCCACTAAAATATAATGTCTGTGTCTATGCACTGGAGCCTATATTTCCAAATCTTTCCCATCATTGACACCGTTCCTTGGAAGGGTATGAATGATTGGACAATCTCTAAACCAGAACAATGTTAACACAGGGCAGCGCACTTCAAACATGGCCTTTAACAAGAGTCTTCCATAGCCTCACCACTGCCTCACAACTTAATCTGCTCTTTAAGTGACTGTTTCCTTGGATGAACAGTTTAGGTTACGTCTGCCAGTGGCGGCAGATGTCTCACAAATGGATGATGCGACTTTGCGGCAAATACAAATGACCCACATCGCTGGCCTAGAAATGTCAGTGATTCCAATTTAAACTGCGATACAGCTGAGGGACAAGAGCATTATGAGCGGTGCTTACACAAAGGCTGAATATAAATGCAGTGTCACATAAGTCTTTTTTACAACTACAACTTTGCACAACATCGGAAGATGCCTTACACACCACATTCAGTAAGACCACATACTGAGTTACTACAGATCATCTTCGAGACACTTCTAACATTGTTATACTTAACTCTAAAAAACTCAAATCACACTCAGAAAAAACTGTTTAAAGCCACTCTTTTAGCGTACAGCCATACCCCTGCTGGCCAGATTCAGTCTATTTTCAATCCACTGTTGCTAGGGGACACTTCAGCACTTGTAATTTCTATGGCAACCCACTGTTCCCAACGCTAGTGGATCCTGTGATTTCTTTGCAAGAGTTTTTTAATGCATATATTACCCCAGTCGAGTCATGCCTCCTAAAGCTTGGTTATTCACAGAGCAAATGGAGGAGTGCATAATGGCTGGCGTTTTGTCAATCCGTTATTTCAGCATGCCGGTCACAGCTAACTCTCACAAACTTGCTGGACTGGATTGATCGAGGTGTCCAACTGCAGCGGGTCTGACTTTAAAGAAACAAAATATTGATTACAAAGCAAGCTGTGCAGGCACGTCACACTAAGTTGAATCAGCTTCAGTACATCTGACAATTAACACTTTGTCACATGACTGTAAAATTAGGGTCCACATTCTGGGTATGACCACCCCAAAACTGTACAAATATTAACTTTGCACTTTTAATGTAGCAACTACAGAAACAACTAAATTTAACCAACTAAACCAACCAATCCAAAGTCTTGACATGGTCAGACTGTTACTAATTTGGACAAAATCAGAAATTAGCCATTACAAAGAAGGACATAACATGCGCTGATGTATTTAAAAAACATGTTGAACAGCCCAGAATTATATTGAAGTTTAGCAATTTTCCCTAATCTTGTTTCTTCTAGTAAAATACAGCAACATTTTCCCTCTTCTGATATCCAAAAATTACTCAAATGAAACAGTCCAAGAGGAGAAAATGTTCTTCAACTGAACTACTCACCACTCATAGACAAGCACCCTGTGACGAGAGGTCGCACTCTGCTTCATATTAAGGGGACCCAAGATTGGGAGCCACAAATCCAGTCCAAAAAAAACTGCACCCCTAAACACACTGTGAGTTGTCTATTGCCCTGTTTCCTGTGTCTGGGATGCCTGCTGCCAACAGCAGATGTTCCATTATCATCTTACTAAATGATTACGTGTCCTCATACATACTGCTAGAAAATTCAGAAGCAGCTTCATGAGATCAGGTGGAGTCTAACACCATTTAATACGTCTTCACACACCAAATAATGAATTGGATTTCCACTTTTTTTATGCTGCCTTTCTTGAGCCAAAACAAGGATTAAACACAAAACAAAACACTGCCGTATTACCCATCTGAGTGAAAAGGTAAAGTAACTGCCAAATTCTACTTGTTTTAACAACTTAATCACTAACTTTTAAAATAAATGTATAAATACAGATCTGTTCACACAACATGAATATTACCTATAAATGAAAATTTTGCATTTTCTGTGTTATAATGAGAAAACAAAGCCATGTTTTACTCATACATTTAAATATTAAGTCAGTTGCTTTTCCACACAAAAACGGTCCTATATCCTCTGCCATGCTGTACAGTTTTCAAGAAGGAATGAAGCTGCTTTAAAGCAAAGTATTACAGTAGTATATGTATTTGGTTAATTTTGTCCAACACGTGATTTTAAGTTATAATTTTGCACTCCAGTGGCTGAAAACAATGAATTACGCTTAAATAATGTAACTGATACTGTTGACAATGACCATATGAATGTGTGCACATTTAGAAGTCTGGGACTAAGATTTATTCAACTCTCAAACTTCCAATCAAAAAAAAGTCTAAAGACCTTTTTTCTCTCCGCTCAGACAACCAAGATGAGAACACTTTTTCCAGCCCAATTATTCTATCTGCAATCCTCATCCAAAAGTCGTGCAGCTCGATCTATGATGAAATTATCAAAATATGTTCTAGTATGCTTGAGACAAATGTCAACAGATTATCACGAACAGATGGGTCTGAAATCTACTCTAAGCTATGGATGCTTTACCACCTACAGTCCTGATTACATGTAATTTCTATTAATAGAAACTAAACGCAGGCACAGTACACTGTAAAACCTAACAGTATATCTTAATAAAAGAAGTGAGTAACATAACTTAATCATCCAAAAAATTTGGAGTCACTCATTCCCATTAATTTAACCTAACTCAAAAATAAATTGTTTAAGTAATAAGTCAGTTGTTTTGAGTACACTTAAATTTTTGGAGCAGTTTGAGTATTGGTGACATAATTCCAGTTTTCGATTTACTCATTTTCTTTAAGTTGACTTTATATAATTACAAAAATGTAAGCCCTGCTGACCATGGACTGCTATAATGCTAAATATGGCTTAGGATTTTTCAATTTTTGTTTTTGTTTCAGTTTATAAATTCATCATACTGTGCCCAAGTAAACCAAAAAATGCATCAATCAAATAATTTTAATGATCCCCCAAAGTGTAAAGATTTGATGTTAGTCACATAAAATAATAATAGTATTCTTAACAACTTAATTAGAGCAGTAACAATTAGTCAATGGGCAGAAAATTAATATGCTTATTTTGATAATCAATTAATAGTTTGAGTACATTATCAAGTAAAACTTCAATCATTTTATGTTTTCAGCTTCTTGGAATGTGTTGCTTTTCCTTGTCTAATAAGTAAATTGAATATTTTGGTTGGACCATGACCAACAATGGATCTGATCCATCACCAAAATCGGCAGATGAACTATGGAATCGACTCATGAAAATAGTCATTAGTTGCAGACCTAAACTTCATTAACTCCCCATTTGTATGTGGGCAACCCAGTTTATTGCATTCTGATAATTTGAACAGTAAACCTGCCAGTTCACTTTTTGGCGGCACAGAGAGAAAGTGACCGGTTCCGACTGATATGAACTTAGCGTCAGACGGAGAAGCTCTGGAGGACCTGCTGCACGGCTCAGCAACCATACGGCTTTTTCTTCCATGCGAGGTAACGTTGTTCTTTGCGCACTGTTATGCTGTTTGAATTGTACGAGCACGTTGTGTGGACGCTGAAACATACTAACTATAACGTTACTGAGTTATGTTAACATTAGTGTTAGCTTATAAGCACACCGAATTCCTGCTTTAGTGGCTCAGAAATTAGTTTCATAACGTTAACGTTACTTGATAGTCGTTGTTAAACGTGTTTGTCGAGTATAACGTTACGTTAGTTGTCTACTGAGTAACGTTATTTTTGTGAAAGTGTTATGTTAAGGTTGTGACTCTGTTAGCTTCCTAGCTAATATGCCCATGCCTTAGTTATAGTCACTTAGTGTCCTTCTTTCTTTCAGTTAACGTTAGCTAAGTTAGCTAACTGATGTTACAGTAATGTTAATTTGAAAGGCACGATGAGGGAGCGACCGACTAAACACAACTGAACTGAGATAAAGCCCATGAACATATTTTAGCTTCCAGACATTACATGTAATCTTATGCCAGCTATAACGTTAGGCTGGGCTCGACTTGGCGCTTTCAGTCAGGTTCTCCACTGTCCAGGGTTATGGTCGGGGGATAATGTTAGTTAATTCAAGCCATGAACAGAAACCAAAAAGCTAGGTTACTGCCTAGACTTTTATGATTATGTCTATTTGTCTGAAATTCAGTTTTTCCCCTTACAAGCGTACATGGCTTACAGTTGTGATAATGAATGATGCCAGTTCATCTTTATAACTTTTGTAATCCATGCAGCTCTACAGTGAATTCCACAGGATCACCAGTCAAAATCTACAATTTTCCTTCTTTGCTGCACTTGACAAATACACAGCTCAGCTGCTGAAGCTCTACAAGAAGAGGAAGACTGGAAGTTTTGGTGTGAAGATGGAACAGGTAAAAATGCTTTTAATGCATTACATTGATGTTGAATGTGAACAGCAGACCCCTGTGCATACCTGGTCTTTGTTTGTGCAACAGGACAAGAACGACATCTGTGTAGCTAGAACAGTAGCCCTGGCTGGCCTACCGCTGTACTCAAAGGAGGATTCATCAGAGGTCTTCTAAATTGGCAAGGTATTTTTGTATTCTCCTTTTCCTATATCCGTAGCTCAATACTATGGTGCTTTTTCCCTATCTTTAATCAAGAGCGTGGTCACTTTGAGAGCATGATTTATTGATTTCATGTTCAGATTTTATAATACTCTCTCTCAAAACCTTGCTCTTGCACTCAAATAGCGGTGTGTGTATATATATGGTATATATATTAAATAGTATAGTAAAAGGAAAAAGTATGGTCGCTGGTATATATGTTAACTGTACATATAATACAGTTGGGTGGATGAACCCGGTTAGAGAGTAACCGCCTGTATGGGGCGCTGTAAGAAGTAAAGCGAACACGGCCACAACGAGGCAGTGGTCATTTCATTTGTCAATACTACAGCTGGCATTCTATTGGTTGGGGAATTTTGACAGGGTTGTTGCACAAAAAATCCAAGAGCAGAAATGTGAGAGCAGACGTTTCATGAGCGCATAGAAGCAGCCTGAGTGCGAGAGCAGGGTTTTGAGGGAGAGCGCAGGAAATCTGCGCAAGCAACAATATATCTGAGTGCAAGCGTACCGTTTGAGCAGAAGCAGAGCAAATCCAAATGCAAGCAGGGGCTATTTGAAATCATGCTCTCAAAGTGAAAGACCACGCTCTTGATTAAAGATTGGGGAAAAAGCACCATACAATACCTTCATCTATTTTGCAAAGAGAAATAACTGCTGAACATAAAAATTAGAAACTGCCTTCTACTGTGTGCCCCGTTGGCTGTCTTTAGAGCAGTTATCTAAGCTTACACATTTGCTTGTTTTGATATTGTTTTTACTTGCATATAAAAATCTGAAAGTGATGGTGTAATAATGATTTATTTTATATCATTAGCCTTTTATAAGCTTTATGATTTGTTCAATTGCAATCAAACACACTGAACATGTATTCTCTTTTCAGGATGCAACCCAGGAGGGAGCAGTGGCTCTGGTGGCAGTGATCATTGATGAGGAGGTGCCTGCAGGAGTTCTCTTTTAAACTCACCACGTGTCACTCGTCCTTGTGGATCAGGTTGTACTGTCTCACAGATCTTGGACAGATTCATTGGTGATTTTGTTTGGACTGATCTACGCTCTCCATTTGAGCTACCCTGAGAAGCTAAGTGGCTTCTTTGCATTCATTCAGGGTGTCCTCTTAAATTTTGATGTTGAGAGAAAGCCTTGAGAAATGAGNTGGTCCTCCATAGTCAGCAGGTTCACTGAAAGTGCCAAAGACTGTTTTCACTTCTTTTTTTTGTGGTATTTGGCAATGCATCTCAGAATGATTTTATTGGAGTGTGAAGTAGTTTTTCATTGTGTGTTTTTATAAGTAAACGGTTAAGACACATTGGGCTTAAAGTGTAACTTTAAGTGTATTTTTAAACCTGGGCCCTATTTTTACATATTTTGGGGTCTAAATGACTAATAGTTACCAAAAGTTTTGGAAGTGGTCCTGTGGATCCTTTTCATAATATTGTCACACACTTTGAATAACAATCTGAGCCTGTCGGTGGAAAAAACAAGCACTTTTAGTGGATGCACTTTTGACGAGCGCAATTTTCCCCAAGGATTACATTGCAGTCTGTTTTGTGACTGCCAGCTGAGGCGACCTACTGGAGCAATTTTGAAACTTTATTAGTCATTTAGACCCCAAAAAATGTAAGAATAGGGCCCAGGTTTAAAAATACCAGAGTTTCCCTTTAAACCTGTTTGAGGACTAGGATCCATAGTTTCTGTCATCAGTGTCCAAAATATTTACAAAGGAAGCTGGTCAGTAAAATGTCATAACAGATTAACATAACAGGATTCTGTGTTTCAGAGACCCATTTGGGTTCCTGTTGAATAGATACATTGTCTTTTTTCAGTTTGATTGACTTATATGAGAGGCTGCAAATACTGATGGTGATGTGAGCGTGAAGTCTACTGAACTTTAAGTCTCAGTGTTGATGTTGGTGTTTTTTATGAAAGATTTAGTAATAGGTTAAAGAAAAACAGGAAGTGGAGGGGAGTAAACTTTCTTTTGAGAGCTGTGAACATTGAAATGTTTTAACATTGAAATGTTATGTATTCTGTCATGAGTGTTCAGCATTCAACTAAATAAATTGTTTAAGTTGTGTTAGACATATTGTGTTAATTCAACTTAAATGGTTTAAGGCAATCACTTTCCTCAAATGAATTGAGTAGCCACAACAAAGCTTGAAGTTGTCACAACGTAATAATTTGCTTTAGTGGAAGAAAAAAAGAGTTAATAAAACTTAAGTGGTAATATTTGTGTAAAGAAGTTGCATTTAAGTTAGTCTTACTTAATTCGGATAAATTCTATTAATACATTTAAATAAGTTGGGGAAAAATGCTACATCTGAGTGCAAAATACTTAATAATTTTAAGTTCAATGAACTGAATGGAATTAGTACTATTAACTTTATTTACCCAAGTTACCTTAACAATAAATATTTGAGTTGCTTGTAATCAAATCATTGTTCATGTCTAAATAGTTTGAGTTAATAAACTTAAATGGTTCAAGGCAATCGGTTTCCTCAAATGTTTTGAGTTGAACTAACTCATCAGGTTTTACAGTGTAACTTGCTTCTCTAAAAGGCACAATAAACCATAAAAAGTGCCACCTCTGTAGATCCTATGCTGGAAAAGTCCTCTTGGATTTGTTGCACGCCCATATTATCTTTACTTAATCAATCCCTTTCAAGTGTTTGCTGAGATCTGTGTCACTTTTCTTTTTGCTGGGGGGTGGGGGGTCCAGGGCTTTGACTACAGACGTTACAGCTGGATCCAGCCAAAGCCAGCAATTACCCAGCAGTCGCTTCCCACTGCCAGCATGCCTCATCTTCACCAATTAGCGTAGAGGGCGATATTCTACATGCTGTTTTGATCAAACGGTGACATGCTGCAGAGGCAGCAAAATGCAGCGGAGAAGCCCCTAATGACAGAAAATGAGACGTTATTAATGCTTGATAAAGTTAATCAGCAAATCAGCGAGCGCTCTCTCACTCAGCGGTGCCACAGGAGTCCCGCAGGGCCGCCTAAGCTGGAGGTAAGAAAACATTTGAGATGCACTAATGACTGTAAAGCTTGTACTCATCATCCATCCTACATATGAACACACTGCACAATCGCTGAGGCAGCAATGGGGAAAAGGGATGGACACAATCATGCAAGTCTGACACACGGTATCAAAGCACCTATTTATTTAGCTTCTGTGGGCTTTTTAGTTCCACAGAAAGCCCAATCAAAGAGACAGAGAAGCCTGAATGCAAGCTTGTAACTGGGAAAGCCAATTATACTTCTCAAATGTGCAACTCAATGCATTGATGTAACCATTTCACATTTTGTTGACATGACAATCAAGCATGTGGATGATGGTGCGGCTATCAATAGTTGCTCCAATTGGATGTGAAATCCAATTTTTGTGGCTCCATCATCTCTGGTGGAGCTACAATAGCAATGGAGCTCGTCAATGGCTTCATTTTTTGCTGTGCGGTTACCCTTTATGGATGGATAGCAGTGCACTTCCTTCAACTGAAAGGTAACCCCACTGTAAGTACGAGAGCGGCGGGGATCAAAGATCTCCAATAAGTCAGGCACAACGAAAGGTCGCAGCTGTTCAATCAGAGCACGCAAGCCAACAAGACTGAACATCAGAGACTGTTTGAAGAAGGGTTTTCAGAGAGAATTTCCTCTTACTGGTACACGCAGCCCTGCTTTTGATGACACTTTCATGAAAACCATTTGCACTTGGCAACACAAAAAGTGTGCAACAATCCTCATTGGCATGCTGTACCTCTGACCTTTGCATCATTTATTAATGTCGAGAGCTGGTTTTGTTAAGTCTCAAATGTTTGCAGCTCTGTCAGTTCCTTCCTCAGTGCCTCTGGCAGTGGGGTGGGGTGGAGACGACAAACTGCTGATGTAAACATACAGACACTTCTCCACAGTACACTAGCTTTCCTTGCTAATCCCTAGCAAATCCTTGGAGAGCCAACAGGGCCATTTTGGACAGCACCCCATAGGCGTCATTTGCATTTATCAGTCAAAGAGCAGGGGAAGTGCCAGACTGAACGCAGCATTATCAAAAAATAATTATGTCACAATACATCCTAAACAAAGCCTGTTTTAATTACTCTTTTAAATTACCTTCCTAGAATAAAACAAAAGCACATAAGTCACATTAAACACGACAAATTAGCTGAAACTTGCAGACTAAGTGGGAAGTGCTGGATCAGCTCAGAGCCAGTGTGAGCAGGAGTGATTTCTTGACTGATAAGCATGACACAACCACTAAGCCCCAGAGGTCTGTGTGTGTGTGTGTGTGTGTGTGTGTGTGTGTGTGTGTGTGTGTAGCAGGCCAATGGATGGACAGCCAAACAGTAGCTCTGCTGTGTGGGTTTCTGACACCGAGCTGCTTTTTTTTGCACTGCAGCACGGAGAAGAGATGCGCACATACTGCACCCAGGGGTTATTGCCTCCCCTGCTAGACTGGAATGATAATGAGAAACCGTGCAGGCAGAATATTCATAGGCTGTCACATTACTGTGACTCTTGAAGAGGAGAATGCATAGAATATGAGGTATAGTGCAAGAAGGAGATATGTAAAGAACTCCAGGCAGGCTTCCCGAGGTGTTTGAGCGCTGGTTAGTGGTTATTACTCATCATGTTCCTGACTGGAGAGAGATGCAACCACTGCAGGACTAAAACTGTGAGCAGATACTTTTACATTCATCTTTAATTAGATGGGATTTTTAATGGAACAACTGAAGTGCACCTGTTGCTGAGAGGGCTCCTGAGAAACTTGGACTGCTGAATAAAACAATACAATACCTAGATAAATAATTCATAACTAGCCTAGCTATGAAGTTATAACTACTCCTGTAAAGCAAGGTTAATAAAACTCACTTTCCTGTTGCATAATGCTCGTGTCAAACTATCACCCATTCCACCGATAAACGCGTCTGTTTCAATTAAAATGACATCAAACATGCACTTTTTCACCATTGTTATTTTACCTTCAGCGTCTCTATGTCGAGAGTAGCCGACTGCTCCATGTTACAGTCTCATTTGTCACAATTACATATTTCCACAAAGTTGACAACAAGCTAAACGCACGAGATTCCGCCCCGCTGCGCGAGCTAGCTGCACTTCTTCACTCCCGTCCAAAAAAAGAGACATAAATCCGATATTTGAGGCAAGTGAAAATTGTTTTCTCTACATATTAACAGTACTTTCAAGATATTTTGAAGCCGTATTATGGACCGTAACTAGTGTTCAGGCAGGCTGCAGTCTAATTAAGATACGCGGTCTCTGGTCCTCCAGTCCGCGGCGGACTTTTTGTTCAAGCAGCCGATGAGACGAGTAGCTCTCCTTCCAAACTCAACCACAGTCAAGTCAGACACAATGGGGAATGATACTTCCGGTATTGAACACCAAAATAAAGGCCACGAAACACATGCAGCTACTACGATACTATTTTTTTAACCCCCTGGGATGTTATTGTTTTAAAACGTGGTGGAATGTAAACTAAGTACATTTACTCAAGTAGCCTACTGTAAATACAGTTTTGAGGTACTTATGCTTTATTTAAGTTTTTCCATTTTATGCTACTTTCTACTTCTATTCCACTACATTTCAGAGGCAAATATTGTACGTTTTTCTCCACTACATTTATTTGACAGCTTCAGTCACTAGTTACTTTGCAGATTTAGATTATTAATACACAATATAATAAACTAATAAATAATGATATATTATTATAGGTTAAGCTACCCAGCAGTATATAAAGTAATTAAAATTAGCCCGGCCTTAACCAGTCGCAACATTAAAGTGATGCATGGAGTGTGACTTTATTTAAAAAAAATCTTATTTGTATTTGTCTAGCCAGTTAATCAGAATGAATACATACATTTTATACAAGACATACTATAAGTGGTAGGATAATGGAATATTGTTTGTCATACATAGCTAATTGTACATTTTATTCTGAAAACAGGGCAGTGTTCAATTTCCTTTTATAATAGTGAAGTTTGGTTGACTTGCCACAATTAAAATCATACTTAAACTGGAATGCATTGGTTAAAATACTTATTTAAAATTAAAACAAGATTATGCGACCAGAATTAGCAGCAACAGAAAACTAGGAAAACTCTCTCTGACTGTCTCTTACTGAGTAATCATTTGGATGCCATATACAGGTTAATTTGACCATCATTAAACGAAAACAAACTAATTTTCTCACTAAATGTTAAGCTACTACCACGAGAAATGTACATACAAGTCTCTGGAGGAATATTAAAGCGGTATGATTTTCCTCCAAAGGCACATACAGTAAATGTAACTGCCTTGTTATTCTACAACTCTGTCTGTTGCCATTCATTGGTAGTTGATGCACCCTGCAGGAGACATGGCAACACTGCAATAAAAGTAAAATGAGTATTATATTATATTTATATCTATATATAAATAACAATATATATATACGTTTTTCTAGTGAAAAAGAATATAAATGGACGAATATAGTTTGAAGTATTTTGATCATTTTTGTAATTTATGAATATTAATGAAGATATATAAGCCATTTAGCGAGATAAAACTAAACTTGACAGTGGTTAGTTTTCTTTTCAACATGACATCTGTTCATCGCAGTATCCTTAAAAATACAGTAGAGGGCAGCAAAGTCTCAGGTTGGCTGTTTCCAGACAAACCCAATCAAGCCCTGAGCGCCAACTCTGAACTAGGATTAATAATCAATTATCGATACATTTATTCATCATCGCAAGGATGTCAGACGCCAAGCAAATCATGGCACAGAAAAGGTAGACGACTAAATTTGATCAGTGTTAACCTTTTATATTATGGGATCATTGTTAAAAAACAATTTTAGCTCTTAGAGAATAAAAATGTTGTTTCATCTTTAATAATCCTGCTAAATCACGATGGCGACACCCATAGGCTATTTATAGCTTGGCTAGACAGTAATTACCGATATATTTTAATTGCTGACATTGTAACAGTCTGTTTATTAAGCTTTTATGATTACAGTGCATCATTGATTTGAATATTTTATTAGCATATTATCTCTGTGTGTTCTTGCAGTGCTAAAATTGCAGCTGGAGCTGTTGTGTGTGTTGAGAGTGAAATAAGAGGAGATGTGACCATTGGTGAGAATTGGCTTTTAACTTCACTATGACCATTTTCATAAATTTTGTTTATATCCAGCTGCTGCATGTTCCAATAAGATAAGATATGTTTCATTTTTGCAGGTGCTAGAACAGTTGTCCACCCTAAAGCACGGATCATAGCAGAGGCAGGGCCTGTTATCATTGGAGAGGGGAATCTAATAGAGGAGCAGGCACTTATAATTAACAGGTAGAGTGTATATTACAACATAATTTCCCTATTTGATCATTACAGTTTCACCTGATCTTATCTATCTTATATTGTCTATGTGATTTTTGCCTGTAGTTATCCAGAGAACATCATGCCAGACACAGAGGGAGTTGAGCCAAAAACCATGACAATTGGGACCAATAATGTGTTCGAAGTTGGATGTGGTATCCTTTGCATGAAAATAACATTGTATGGGCATGTGACTGCAGTAGAGCTAGACTGACAAATTGGCTTATTGCATATATATCTGAATTTATGTCAGCCAATAAGTAATAAGAAATGTATTTACTGAAATACCAAAAAAGTGTATGAGGTCATTTAGAAATGCCAATATATATATTTAAATATATATAAATATATATAGTTTGTCCACTGGAGAGCACTGACAAGTTTATTTCAGCTGTAAAAAGTCCCACTCAGTTCATATCAGATACTTATAAAATGAATATCAGCCAATATATCAGTTGGGTATAGTTTGCAGTGACTATTAACTGTTTTAAAATGCCAGTTCATAGGCTTTAATCCTTAAAGGTCCTGCCTCAGTCTCTCAAGCTTTGAAAATTGGAGACAACAATGTGATTGAGTCTAAAGGTAAGTACTGTAATCATATAATGTATTCCTATTAGGAGTGTGCAACATGGATACAATCTTCTATTATGGTATATGTCATTTTATATCCCACTATCTATATACTGTATATAATGACATAGGAGATCAAATTGAGAATTTGTTTATTGATGAAATAACCACTCAGGAATGGTTGTTATTGGATAAAACAGCAAGTTTAATACCCTAATGAGGGTATGTACATCATCACATTGATGCAAAAATCATATAAAAATACAGTGTTGCTATAAAGCAGTCGTGCTCATTGATTTGCAACATTGTACATTATCGTCTAAATTACTTACAATTTCACATCTCACAGTGACTATCATCATATTGCCCAACCCTAATTTCCATATTCCTATAGTGTGTTTCTCTAAGAAAATACATCTTTTTGCTTTATTAATTCCCAGCTGATCTTGGGAGAAACGTGATCCTGACCAGTGGATGCATCATCGGCGCGTGCTGCCAGGTCAACACGTGTGAGGTCATGCCGGAGAACACGGTGGTGTACGGTTCAAACTGCATCAGGCATGTGCAGAGCGAAAAGCCACAGGTCAGTCTCCGCCGATTGATGCTCGTCTACGCCTGCGAGTCATGGAACTTTTATTGGCTTGTGTGCAGATTCGAGTAACCACCAGGGATGTTTTTTTTGTCTTGCAGTCTCAAACCCTGCAGCTTGACTTCCTCATGAAGATTCTGCCCAACTATCACCACCTGAAGAAGACGGTCAAAGGAAACAGCACACCTGTGAGAAACTAAGATGGAGCTGGATCCACAGGGATTGTACCTCCTGCAACCCAAAGCATCTGCACGCACAGACACTGACACATCTCCCTCTACTTGCACTTGTCTTACACTTTAGTGTGTTCCCTAAAGTCTAGTAAAATACCTCTGGCACTGAAAATGACCATTACGCACTCTACATTTCTTCCTGTATATGAGGAATGCCATTATTCTTCAACATATGTGACCATTTCTGGTTTTGCACTTTTGCTTTCGGATCAATATCAAGAATATGAAATATTTTGGAAATATCCTGTGCCATTTCTATGTTAATCAATTATATTCACATATATTTATAATTGTTCCAATGAAGATAGATAAGTATTGCAATAAAGTGTTGATTTTATATTCCCTACATTGTATGACCACAAGGGGGGACTATTGAGCAACTGTTTGTACACCCTCTTTACTGTTTGCTCTGAAGGCTTTGTTTCATCAGGTGATACAAAATATCCACTTAAAATAGGATTTATTAATAATACAACAAAAGAATATCTATATTATTGTGTCTGTGCTAAAATAGTCATAGAATCAAGTGTATGGACTAAAAATAGTTACTAACTAACGTGCATTGGTGACTACGACTGTAACCAATTTACCATTTAAAAAGTGTAATTACTGAGCAAAGACGATGCCTAAAAAGATAACTTTGGGTGTGGTAGTCCCCATCTTGGATTCAGTGGGTTGCCAGACCTGTGCCCTCCCACCAGGGGTTTCCACATTGGTGCCGTGGGTACAGTGGGAATTCCCCACAATGCCTGGTTTATTGTAATTGACACAGGTGTGGTTGCAACTTGCAGTTCTACTGCAGCATGGGCCTGAATAATCCCTGGTGCCCCCCCATGACTGAGCCGCTTGTGTGATGCTCCCATCTGTGCCACAGCCTCACAGATTTGGGTGTGGATAGATCACATCACTGCCTGAAACACCTGACATAAAAAGTTCAGATGTCACATTAAACAGTTGTTTCCTTTAAACTCTTGTAGCTGTAAAACAAGCTCAAGGCCGCCGCTCCTGCTCTTCAGAGTTTAAAGGGGTTTTATGTTGTGCTCGGTGGGCAGGGCGCTGCACAGTATACAGCAGCTCCCTGTAGGAGGCCCACAGCTGGTGTCGCACACTGCCAATACTCATTTGAACATGTCACAATGGAGTCCCACGAGGAGTCCACATCAACCAGGGGCTAATTATTTCAGCAGTGGAGTGCAGCCGGGGCCACGTCTAGGCTCCTTTTCGTTCTCACTTCTTCTGGGGTTTTTTCCCCCTGCTACCATGATTTTTATTTTGGGGTGTTGCCAAAATGTCAGTTTACTTTAATATGACAAGGAAGACAGATGCTGGGCACAGTTGCACGGATGTGTAGAGTGACAAGGACCTCATTAATCTGCGGTGGGTTTTTAGAGAGGCAAAATGGCTATGATGATAGCAACTCATCACAGGCATTTGAGAGGAAGTTCAAATGTTGTTCTATATTTGGAAGCAGTTATTTATACCTCTCCCTTACTGTACTGTTGTGAAACTGAATTATCCAGCTTCCTCTCGTTTGTTAGAGCAGACTTTTGTACATCGCAGTGGTATGTGCTTTTCTTTTCATAGGATTATCTCAAGTCAATATTTGGCCTTTGCTTCAATATGCAGCATTCTGTGAAGAGTCAATAATATCTAATCATAAACAAAGTGGGAAGCATGAGATTCTAGTTTGTAATACAGCACTGGATACTGAAGAGGTTGGTGTAAAAATGTGAGTGAAACACAAGTAATCTCACATTTCTCCACCATTTAGAAACATATAAAAGTATGACTGCATAAAAAAAGGGGAAAAAATAACAGCAGTCCTTACTCTTCGATGCACTGTTGTGTTCTGTGTTTTCAGCAGCACATGCAGTCTTGGTGTAGTCTACTGCAGTCAGTCACGGTCAAATAGGCCACCAGTTGGTTTGAGAGGATAAAGGCTTTCTGACAGCTGACCTTTGCATCCAGGTCCACTCCACCTTTGAAAAGTGAAATGTGACCTATAGGCTGCAGTGATTTCCATTGCAATCCCACTGAAATAATTAATTTAATCACAACAGGGACCCTGAAACACTGGACGTCATGCCTTTTTACCATGCCAGCGGCATGGCTCTGTGGATGGCAATGTTGGTCGATTGGTCCACCACTGTTGGATGGCTTGCCATGAAAATGGGTAAATATACCCATAATCCCCAGAGGATGAATCCTAAAGACTTTGGTGATCCCCTGACTTTTCCTCTAGCGCCACCATGAGGTTCACATGTGTGGTTTTGATTGAAATGTCCTGTACCTGTAGTAAAATCATATGCAGTGTAACAGACAGAAGACACCTACATATGCATGGATACAGTATGCACAGATATGTTTGCGAGTGCACATGTACATACATAGTAGTATATCTTGTTTTATTTTACCGTAAAACAACATCATAAAAACGAAAAACATAAATTATAACATAAAATGGTGACTTCACAAAAACTTGACAATGCAATTACAAGATGAAGCAAACAGAAAAGTTATTGTAAGTAAAGGTCAATACACAGAGTTCTGCAGCTCAAAGCAAACTGCAGAAAGCAAATGAACTATTTTTTTTTACACACACACCATTGTTCAATAAAGATTAAAGGTGGTGGGAAAGACAAAGACCTCAGGCGCCGGGTTTTAGTTTAACCTTTTATTGGTTTCACTGTACAACAAAAGAGAAGATTAAATTTTACATACTTTCCTTTGACCTGCTTTGAGACATTTTAGGACCACTCAACAGCATTCAAAGGGAACATTATAATCCATTACATAGACCTGTGTCAACATTTGGGAATTCAAGCCTAAGAGATATACTTAGCGTGATCTCTGCTCGACCCTTCCCTTGCCTGCTGAACCATGAAAGCGTATAGTACTGTCTAATGACTCACACTTGTGCCTCTTTCTTGTGTTTCTGCGCCTTGACACAACTGCAGGTCTCTCCATATATGAGAAGACAGAAAAGTGGTTTTATGAGTCAAGCTCTTGATTTTGTTCAGAGCAGATTTCCTTCTCGTGGCTTGTCAGACTTAACACACGGCTGCACCTGACGACCTCAGCCATGCCCTTGAGGATAAACTGATGTTCTACGTCACTACTCAGTAATGCAACCTAGTTAATCACAAGAGGTCTTGCATTCTCTTTCTCTGAGCCACTCCAACAGAGGAAATATGATGAACAACAGCAACTCATGAAAATAAAGATAATTTTATTCAAACCAATATTTTTTTCCCAGACTCCTGTACCATCAATTTGGCCTTCTTGAAATATTAACTTAACCTTTTTCACTTTTGCTTTTCCACTTTTTCAGCTAACAAAGACACCCCAAACAAAAAGACACTAAAATTTGTAAGGTGACATGTTCTTGAGGGAGTATTTCCTTGCATTTCTTCCTGGGGGTGTTTGGTGATTGACAGTAAGCAGAGCACAACAGAATGTGTGCATAGATATAAAGACACTCTACTCGGGCACAAAGTCTTAGTGATAAAACCGGGAAACTTTACCAACTAAACTAAATTAAGGCTTCTGGTTTGCTTTAGCTCAAGTGTTTAGCCATGCTAGCAGAGTGGTTCGTGAGTTCTTGATTTTCTATTTAGCCCCATCATCAGGTCAAAAATGTAATTTGTCCAAACTTTGGTTTTTGACCAAATACTTATAAAACTAATGACATTCCCATCAACCACTGTACTTAAAATATTAGCCTGCTAACTAGCATTGTCAATGTAAGAATGTTAGCATGCTGATGTTAACATTTAGCTCAAAGCACCACTGAATATAAGTACAGCCTCACAGAGTCGCGAGCATGGCTGTAGCGCCTTGTTAAAATGTAGAAGAATTTATTGCAGCAAATGGGATTCCTGAAAGCAGAAAACTTTGCATTTACAGACACCACTTGAATGGATGGCAAGAAAACAAGACAACAAACTTCAAGTTTTAGACATATTACTGGTATTGTCATTTAATGTGATTTTTATGTCACACAGAGGTAAAAAGAGCTTTGGTTGTGAAGAAGCCACTGAAAAGTCTGAAAAACTAAAACAAAGCACCAAGCCTCTCATGGCCAATTAGAGCGGGTCAATCTGACCACAAATTGCTCATTGGCGATCTTAGAGGAAGATCAAAGGGCACTAAGCATAAAGGAGGGACGCTGCATATCAGAAAGGAATGGAATGGCCTGGCTCTAAGCCCAATGAGAGCCACTTACCCCACATCACTCAAAAGAGTGAAGTGTGTTGCTCTGCCAAACCCAGAGCTGCTGTCAGGTCTATAGGCAGGCCTGCTTATTTTTACAGATGACCTCTAGATGGATTGCAACATTGTTCTCGGTCTCGTTTTTTTCTTTTTGGTTGTTTTGGAGGAAGTTAGTAACCGTGGAGAGCAGTGATGATGAGTTTGCTTTAATACTGAGTTGCAGGAATGCAAAGACAGAGTGAAAGGAGCAAGAGACAACACAACACATCATCTTTGAGTCATCTGACTGCCGACTGAGTGGACTGAAGAACCACAGGGGTCCTCCCTCAGGGATCCACTACTAGTCAATACATCGGCATTGTGTCATGATAGATTCTTGTTTTGGTGCTCACATCAAGCTGGCCTTTTAGCTATGAGTCAGTGATCCAGAAGATGATATCCGATAATCTGATTTGTGTCTCAATCCTGCCTTTGTTTCAGCAGAGGTTCTTGCAATATAGTTGAAATGCTTGTTATCTGGGCAACAAAAGGTCTTTGTTTCTTAAAGCAATTGTTTGACATTTTGGGAAATATGCTTGCTCACTTTCTTACTAAGAGATGAGAAGATTAATACCACTTTTAGGCTAAATGTTGGACTACAGTCAGCAGTTATCTTAGCTTAGCATAAAGGCTGGAAACAGTGGGAAACAGCTAGCCTGGCTCTGTCCATAAGTTGAAAAAAATAGACAAGCTACATAAATGCAGGATTTACGTTTCCCTTTAATTTAAGTATTTCATGTTTGACTTTTACGAGAGAAAAGGCCTTAGGGATGAGGACTATCTTCAGTTTGGACTGATCGAATCTCGCGAGATAATCTTGCCAGCAGGACTACTCTACAAGTGTTTACTAGCTTCAAAAAGTATTTTTCAAAAACAGCTGTTGGAAAAGGTGGGGTCATCTAATAACGAGGGTCATCTTACAGTATATCTGGGCCAGTACGGTTATATAACGTGTAGATTAGTGAGCTTTAGAGATGCTGATAGGTTGATTGTTTTTACGTTTGGACAGAGCCAGACTAGCTTACCTTTATGCTAAGCTAACCTAACCGGCTGCTGTTAGGTTGCTTCATATTTAGCGTACAGACACGAGATTGTTATCCAACTTCCGGCAACAAAGAAAAGATGCGTATTTTTCCGATAGTCCCCAAACTATTCCTTTCTATTATGTGAAATTAACATGCATACTCTGTTTTATCTCCCTGTCAACTCAAACTAAAATAACAAGGCTTCCTCAACCAGTTTAGCCAACATTGTTGCAATTTCTTAAACTAGCCGTCTCTTGATAACACAAAGATATCTTCATGTAAGGCTGGACCATGTCAAAGCTTGCTGACATGTTACCCAGGACACCGTGACCAGACTGTCTCCTAGCTGCTCCTCATTCTCCTCCCCCCCGCTCCAAGCATCAGACCACACAGCTCAGCCCTGAGACCTGTCAAACACAGCTGGGATGTGTCCCCCCCCTCCCCCTCCCCCCTTCTCCTGTTCCTTCCTACCTCTCCTCCCCCTCGATGCTCCCCAGACTCCGGCAGGAAGCTTTGATACAGGGGTGAGCAGCAAGGGGAACATTTCCATTTTTATCTGCTTCGAAGACTCCAAGACCCTCCCCCCTCTCTCTTCATCCCGAACTGCTTCTCATCAGCATAAAAGAATCTGCCATTTCCCTTCTTCATTGTGTATGCTTCAGATGAAGTGTAATTGATATAGACATGAAATGGGAGGGGAAAGAGCAGAAATCTCTAAGACCGATCCACAGTGACTGTTTTTACTTCTTTTGTTGCTTCTGAGGTGCAAGTTCAGCAAAAACGACTCGCTCTGTTTTCTGCACTGGCTGTCATAAAATGCGAGCTTCTGTCCTGTGCAATAAATGTCATGCAACATATAGTCAAAGTCTCCACTACTGAGCTACTGTCAGCTCTTGAACTTTTCATTGCAAAATACAAAGTGAGGCAGTTGCTCAAAATAAATGTTTTGAAATGGGGGAGCGTTCAAGGCTGCCTTGTCACCTGATCGCTGCTTTTAAGGCTGTTTTGCAGCCTGCACTATAGACAATAATAGGTGAGCCAGTAAACTTTTTAGTGTTTGCTCATCTCCTCTGTTGTTGAGACATCACTTCCATAGCTCCAGGGTTTGGCTGTTTCCCCACTCAAAGGTCAGAAATCAAATAGTCTTGGGTTGAGCTCACAGTGTTATCATATTTAAATCTTGAACAATTTACAGGTGTTGTCTCCTGTACCTCTTTATGTACATGCACAACCTGCCACGGTCATTGTGAATCTAGACAGAAATGGGCTGTATCAGTGATGTCTGAGGAGAGATATTTGCCTGAAACCACAATACTACTCATGGGCCTTGAAACGATAAACCAAGAGCCATGTGAAACTTATTAAACAGTCAGGTTGATAATTGTCTATGTCTACTGCTCTGTGCATGTTTACAGATGATGGATTATGCTGAGTGTTACATTTCAAGGGGTTGTGACAGGGGAAGAAAGAGAAAATACTTCTGAGTGTGCAGGGTAACAAGACATCTTGTGATGCCAGACTTATGACGGAAACTGGTGGTATGTAACGCAGCTTGGTTAAAGGTTAAACAGTCAACAGGTTAAGATATGGGAAAATTTGTGACCCTTCAAATACAAAGGCAAGCTTCCCAAACAAAGCCGTGTCTGGAGTGTTCCCATGAAGGAATCTGGTAACCTGGTACCTGCTAGGCCACAGCAAAAGTGCGCAAAAAAAATAAAAATTAAGCAGTCAAAAATGATTAAAAAAAACTAAATATATGTGAGATCCATATGAACTAAGAGCATATATATATATATAAATATAAAATAAATATTTTAATATATTTATTTTATATATATATATATATATTTACAATTTTGAAGCCAACAAAATGAATAAATGTTTCACTCTCTGCCATGTCCACCAGAATTTTAGACAGTTTGAAACAACATTTAGACATTAATTCAGAAAATATAATAATAAAACAAAAGATAAATATCCACATAATAATAGGGGTTAGGGATAGGAGAAGTTTTGGAGTCTGATCAGACTTTTTTCTTTTGTCTAGGGTGGACTCACAACCTCAGTATTTCTAAAATCCTGGCTACAGCCCTGAGCTGAACATATACATATTTACATATTATCCTTACATTAGACTTTGTATTGTAATATTAAATCAGCCAAATGGAGATAGCCTACAACGAATACCCATATAAGCCATGATAGACACCACACTGTAATAAGATTGCAGGAATGATGCAGCTACTAAAATAACATTCAGTTGGTCCAAAAGGCGATCGGTGGTTGCCACTGATTTTCCACTGTCCTTTCACAGCACTTGATGAAACTTGTTAATGCCCTGCAGACGGTGCATCCCACCCTTTACCCCACCCTAAACCCCTCCCTCCATCCCTCCCTCACGCGGAGATGAGGAGAGAAGTTTGCCTGCGGCGCAGTACAGTGAACATTTACTGTATTTCATTTGGGGAACAGCAACAAGAGCCTCCGGAGAAGCTTTCCAGGGAATGCTGAGGAATATCTGACAGACACAGAAACACCACTCACAGCTGACTTTTCCCTCTTTTTAAAAAAAAGCTTTACTTATCATTGATGTCACCAAACTAGTGGGGAGCTCGGTTAGGACAGCGGCCGCACGCGGACTGTTTGTCTGTCGGTGGGTGCTTTTTAAAATTTGGGTCCTGGAGACGAAGAGCAGAGCGAAACAGAAGCGAAAGGCGAGAAAAGAAGAGGAAGAAGAAGAAGACAGTCCAAGTGAGCGTGATAAAAGAGTCCGACTCAGAATGAATAACAACAAAATCGAGAAAGAAAACGAGCAGAGTGAATTCACCAACCACGAAGAAGAGGTATGTGTCCGCACGCGCGCGAGCACCTAGTTAGCCTACTAGTACTAGTCTCACTGCTGTTTTAGCTATTTTAATTTTAATAGGTGGTCGCTCCGTGACCCACAACGACATCTTAATGAAGCGATTCATGCCGGAGCCGTACAGTTCTAATAGCGTGTTTTTACCCACCATTGCCTACTTTGTCACCTAAAGTATCACTATAATATTCCTATGATGTTCCTTTAGCTGTGTAGAGGACTGTCTCCTGTAACGTTTTCTGCGCTATAACCGAGTTTTTGCCTTAAAGTTGAAAGTCTTGCTGTTAAATTATTAGACCTTCTTCATAATGCACTCATACCATTTATTATTGCGTTTTCCTAACGGCAGTATATCATGTTTTCACTAACTAGTGCACCTGTCATTTATTCTTTCTTTCATTTTTAATTTATTACATAAAACCTAAATTATCTCTCTTTCCCTCTATTGTTGTAACCTACCTCATACTGTAGCCATGTCCTTTTCCTTTTTTAAACACTTTACAGTAAAATAAGTAAATATACTGAATACTTAGAGAGGAAAAAGTGAGGAACAAGTAAGGCAGGATACTTGGTGAATCACTAATAAGTAGTTCATGAATAACTGTGAAGCCAGGACTACATTGTTGATAATGACAAGTTACCTGACAACAGACTAAAGTGTTGTTAGTTCTGGCTTTTCCATAAAGCCAGACTTCACACAACGCTGAAAAGCAGTAGGCTAGTAAAGGGAATTCTGAGCCAGTGGGCGAATTAGTTTTCAAACAACTGCTGCTGCAATATGTATGCACTAACTCTTTGTAACACAGATCCACTGCGTTACAGTCAAGCAACCGCAGCCTCTCTACTAATATGACTTTCATACATCTTAACACACAGAATGATAGTTTGTCCAAAAAAAAAAGTGAGGTAATCCATTTAGTTTCTGGGTAAATTTTATTTTCCTTTCTATTATACTGGATAATACACCAGTTTCTTCCTCTTCTCCTCTGTAAACATTGCACAATCTGGATCACAACATCTCCTTCTTGGTAAATAAGTTTGTGGTGCTGCTTTTTGCATGGGGTGATTTTCTTTGGCATGGAAGCATCTCTATTGAAACGACAGACTTGTTATTTCAGAGCTCCACACATCCGCAGCCAAGTGATGTAAGAAAGGTATATCAGATTATATCAGATATTTCTCTTGGAGCAATTTGATTAAGGCTCAGTGTACTGTTCGTCACTTTGTAACTGAATAGCCAAACGTACCCAGCCTGATGTAATACCATATTTGGTCCACACTGTTGAGGTTACTGTGGATGCAGGGAGTTGCTGTAGCACCACACAGATGAGGTAAAGAGAAAAGGACTGACTTCTTGGAAACCTAATGGAGAGTTTCGGTTTAAAGCTTCATTCACCTTGTGACCTTTTGTACTCACAATACAGTACTGCAGTAGTAGTAGTATGTCAGAGCCTGTATATGTACCAGCACATGACTGTAGGTCCTGAAGTTCTCAGAGGAAAAAGGTGACATCCTCAAATGTCTAGTTTTGCCCGATCAACAGTACAAAATGCACATATTCAATTACAAGTCACGTAAAACAGAAAAATAGCAGCAAATCCTCATGTTTCAGAAGCTAGAACCAGAGATTTATCAGAATTTTCTTTTTTTTAATAAAAAACTTAACGATTAATAGCTGTATTAATATTTTTCTGTTGATTGATTAATCGACAAATGGTTTCAGCACTACATGTCTCAACATCTTGGTTCCTTATCATTTTACCCAAAGAGGATAAAACATTACAAGAAGATTATCAGCTCATACATTACTCATTACAGCATCTGATGGCTTTGTTTTAGAGCCAGAATGATTAATCAATTAGTCAATTGACACAAAACTACCTTTACTCTGAACTATTTTGATAATCTATTTATTATTTAATTCATTTTTCAATCCGAAATGCCAAAGATTGGCTGATTCCAGTTTCTCAAATGTGCGGATTTGCTGCTTTTCTTTGTTTTATATTTGACTAAATTGAACATTTTTGGCTCATGGATGGATGGTCGGACAAAATAAGCAATCTGGAGGTGTCATCTTGGGCTCTGGGAAACTGTGATGAGCATTTTCATACTTTCAGACATTTGATAGACGAAACAATCTGAAAATAATTGTCAATAATCAGTTGAGAATGATCGAGAATAATCATTAGTTGCTGCTCTGTTTTATTTGATAAATGAATCTCTAAACTAAGCACCCCACTAAAATAAGTTTGAAATTCTGTGACGTCCACAAGCTGGAGGACTAGACGAGAGTCGTCTCTTCTTTTGTGCAAAAGGCAGACAGAGAGAGCAATGGCCACAGGAATCTAATGGTTGTGGAAATGTTTGGAAGCCATCCAGACTTAAATTTACTCGGATGAATTAGCATAAGGTTAGACAGCACCACTCTGTCTTTTGTGTAATGATGTGTGTTGTATGCAGGGGAGCAGCAAGTTTTGGGGAGACTGTACACAATCACACTCACACATATACGAGCACGTGTGGAAAGGTGCAATCACACACACACACTTTTGCAGACAGGTGTGCATATTCACACAAAAAGACACATGAGACTGAGAATAATGTGACTAATTCCTGAGTATGACTTGCACTTTTTCCACATGATTCATGAACATTAGGGTTTAGCCTCTAGTAGAGACGAATATAAGTACAAAAATTGACTGTTTCAACTTTTGTGTTCAAGTCTTTTAACACTATACCCATCCGAATCTCAGCTATGTGCTTAACAACACTAAAGTAGCCATAAACTCTGACCTTATGAGAGCCAAAGTTTAACAACCTTGCTGGTATGACTCTCACATGCTGAACAACAGCGGCACCCCCTCCATTCCACAGTGTAGTATGCGACTCAATGGATCACTGATTCCAACCAGTAAAGCGGTGTAGCGAGCTTGGCTTCTCATGCCTGCTCCATTGCTCAACCTCACACGGCATCATCACTGTACACCAAAGCTTGATGATGCACAGTGTTTATCTTCTGTGGGCCAGTGCTCGCCAAACATGGTGCTGTTGCAGGCGAGGTATGCAGGTTTTTCAGCCCAGCAGCATCTAATCTTGTGAGCTAGTTTGATAAGCTTTATTATCAGGTGTTCTGGATGCTTTCACATACTGTGGCACTCAACGGCCACTGATGTAGCCAAGGTGGCATGCCGTCTTTTACATGGTGAATGTCAAAGATACGTGTGGACCAGCTGTGGTTTCCTCGCCTTGTAAGGACAAGAGACCTGGAGGGGTCTTCAGAGCAGATCTGACTTTCTGAAAAGTGAATTGAAGATGGTTTTGACAGAAGAATTGCATATGTTTTTATTGTTCATTCTTAACTGTGAAGAGAGTGAAGTGAAATATATTCACAATGACTGAGGTGAGGTGACAAATTCCAGACATTTTTGTGTAATCAGGAGGGTAACATGTCATGGCAGAGAGCACACAGTGAAGGAACAAGCCCAGTTCACCAAAAGTTAATCACATCAAGATTTAATTTACTTATTTTAGTGCAGAAACGATTAGCTGATTAATCAATTAGCCGATTGACAGAATTTCATCTGCAAATATTTAAATAATGAATGAATCCAATCTGTTGTATATGATAGTAAATTGAAAATCTTTGGCTTATAGATTAGTGGTTGGAAAAAACTATGATGGGCATTTTTCTCTATTATATATAACACACAATTAATCAAGCACATGTAATCAGCAGATTCATTGATAATGACAACATTCATTAGTTGCTGCCCAAATATTAATTATAAATCAATCATTTGAGTCACCTATCAAACAAAGAGTGTCAAAGATTTGCTCATTCCAGGTTCTCAAATGTAAGTATTTGCTGCTTTTCTCTGTTTTATATCTTGATAAACATCTTTGTGTTTTGGACTGAGAGTCGAACAAAACTAGCAATAAGAAGATGTCACCTTAGGCTCTGGGAAATAGATGGCCCATTTATCACTATTTTTCTACATTTTACAGACCAAACACTTAAATTGACAGAAATAACAACAGACAGGTTTAATCTGTATTGAAAGTAATCATTTATTTATTTCAGATCATGTTTTGTGTTAATGGACATTACACAGTGAAGAGAGGTGCATGCGGTACAGGTTGTGAGTACATGGAATGTATCATAGCTAAACAAGTGTCCCGAGTAACCTTGACCTTTAACCTCCTTGCTGTCAATTTGTTTTTATTTAAGTCGAGGCCTGCCCAGCCTTTATTGTTTCCTCTGCAGGATGAAACTATATTTTACTTGAAATCATACTCATAATCATATCCATAGTAAAACTGTCTTCCCTGCATTTAACAGTCAAACACAGCAGGAGTTTGAACCTCGTAGAACATCTGTTGATTCTAGTTCCTGGCTGATCGTAAACATGTAAGTGGATCTTTACAAGCGCCCAAAGAGAAACAGAATATCACTCAAGCAGAGTTCAGCAAATGCGGCGTATCTCCCCGGGGTGTAATTGGATTGTGCTTGGCCTGCTTTGGGTATCCACCAGGTCCTCTTCAAATAGCAGGTCATGTGGCCAGTGTGACCTTTTCCATGAAGAGATGTAGGTGGGGAGCTGTGCTGCTGGAGAAGCAGGGTGAAGCGGAGGGAGGCCACGTTGGTCTGTAGCACACTGGTGTGTGGTCCGTACTTGTGCATGTATCTATGAAAAGGGCACGCAGATATATTAACGCTCTGTGACATGAAACGTTATCAGAGGGGACCTTAGAGGGTAAAGTGGCCATGATAGGGCAAAAGGGAAAGCGTACAAAGAATCTCACGGATTGTTGAAGACAATATGCGCAGAGATTTACTGCAGATTAATACTATAGAGTACTCTCAAAATCATACAGTAAATAAACACAGATATACCATGAAGTCTACGTTAATATATGCAATAAAAAGCCCCTATACAGGCTCACACAAACAGTAAAATCCTGCTCCATCTACCCGTCTGATAGGTAGGAGTTTATTTATAAAAGCGCAGGGGGAATTGTCATCTTATCTTAGCCATTTGTCAGCTGTGCGACAAGAGGTATTTGAAAAGACAACAACAAGGCTTAGCGTCAGGAACGGCTGGCAAAGGATCCTGCAAGACTGATGTGAGAAGAAAAGAAAATAAGTCAGAGATAAAGAATTGTACTAGATATTTAAATATATATGTACAGCTATATTTAAACTATTAAAACTGACCGCGAGTGAGGAGTCTCTTATATGGTGCTGCTTTCCTTAAAAGGCCTTAGTTGTCAACTTTGCTTTGTAATTAATGATGTGTGTGCCTAGACAGCGTCAGCCATCTTGTCTTGCTTTGTCATGCTGTATTTATGGGCCTGTTCTGTCACCTCCACTTAATATTGCTTACTCACAAGCTATAATTATCCACCTTACAGTATACAGTATCTCTTCTCTGAACCCTCCTTCACACTGCTTTTTATGTTCTGCCACTTTTCCAGTCAATAATCCTCTAATTCATCTAATTTATTTTCTCTAAACCCCTCCATTCATTGTCCCCCTTCTCTCCTGCTACCTCTCTACACTTGTATCTCCCTTCCCCTCTATTTCCTTCCCTCCTTCCTTTTGTTTGTCCCACCCTTTTTCTTCCCTCTTTTTATCTTGTTCTCTAGCCGTTTCCTCCCTCCCTCCACCCTGGTACTGTTTATAATTTGCCACTCTTCTTCTCCTCTTTCCTACCACTCCCTTCTTTCTGATCCTGCTCTCTCTCTCTCTCGTGCCAATTTTAGTCCCAGTAGAAAAACTCCTTATGCCTTATCACCCCATACGTTGAAAGCATGACCCTGAGATCTCTGAGCAGGAGGGCCGTTTATGGTCATGAGAAGAGCCCTAATGACAGGAACGAGCCAGGCAGAACGGTAACAAGGAGAAACTTGTCCGTCTATCCAACGTGAGAGTTAGCCACCCACGGTCAAACCGCTCAAGATTAGCTTAAAAAGGTGGGACCAAAATCGAAACTAGGAAAGTTGGTGGATAGGCCTTGATGGATTAGCCCGTTAAATGCTCTATTCCCTGTTACGTAGTCTGTTATAGGCTGTAATGTTATACTTTTCCAGGACAAGAAGATTTTTCTCTTGTCAATCCACTTCACAGAAAAGTAGAGAGTCCCTATTGTAGGAATACAGATTTTCTTTCATTATGATATAATATGATTGGTTTAGAGTGGATTAATTTATTAGTTGATAGGCAGAAAATTAATCTGCAACTATTAACAACTAAATAATCATTACAGTCTATTTAAAAGCGAAAATGCGTACAATTAAGATACATTCAAGTAATTAACCTTTAAAGCAGGACTATGTAACTATAAGTGACAGTGATGAGATAAAATGCTAAAACATAATGTAGCAGTAGTGCAGACATTTGCTAACATTAGCCACCATAAGCTACTGGTCATACTAGACCATTTAAGGCTGTAGCTGCTAAACCCCTGTGTGTATTGAATTGAGCAAGTGTGCATTTTATTTTTTTATGAATTCAACTTTTTATTTGTAAGAGGCAGATTGTGTCATTCACCCTTTCAAAAGCTACATAGTTTTGCTTTAAACTAACAACAGAGCCTGAGCATGTCCTGAAAATGAACTATATTTAGTGCTGAAAGTCAGTCAATTTAGTCGATCAGCAGATAATAATTTGCAATTTTATCCAGACAAAAATGCTAAACCTTTGCTGGTCCCAGCTTTGCAAATGTGAGTATTTACTGATTTTCTGTATTTTACATTGTAAATTGATGACATTTGGGATGTGGAACTTTGGTTGGACATGATATTTGAAGATATCATCTTTGGCTTTAGGAACTTGTAATTACATTTTTTTTTTTTTTTTTTTACAATCTTTTGACAATTCAGCTTGGGAAAAAACTGATATCAATAATCATTATCTGCAGCCCTAAATATGGGATTTTTAAGTGCTGTCACTGATAAACACAAAGGAACAGCTGTATTATCACATAAAGGGAACATTTTAGCAGTAGCTTTACATTTCTTCACAGAGACACAGAGGATGACTGAGTATCTAGTGTTGTTTTTGCCTCCACTTGCACCGGGCGCTCTAACCCTCTGCCCACCCAACCTCAAAACCAAACAGTTTTAGGTGTCCATTTGGGCAGGCGGCAACAAAGGGAGTCCAGGAAAGGCCGAGGCGGACTTGGCCGATTAGTTCACATTAATGAGCGCTTTGGAATGTTAAGTCCATTCATCGAGAGTCACCAGATAAGAGAAAGGAAGAACAGAGCAAACCAGTATGAAAGATGTTGATGAACTCTAAGCTGACAGCCAAGGAGTCAAACTGATGTGTAGCTGACAATCTGTGAATGAGTCGCTCTTCTCTTCCACACATGCCATTCAAATGACACCTTAAGGCCTTTTTGTTGAGGTCAAAAATGGTCAATAAGAAAGAAAGAGCGCATATGTGTCATTAAGACTCAAGAGTTTTCTTTTCCAGGTTAGATTTAAAACAAGGGAAACTTATGGAGAGAGGAAGAAAAGAGCAAGAGAAGGAAAAATGCAGTGAAGTGAGCACTTACTTGCTTTTCCTAGGTCATTTGTTTTAAATGTCTTTTAAAGGTTAACCTGTTGGAACATTTACAGGCCCTTACTGAGCTGTAATTGTTGGTCGAAAGCACTTGTGGGAGAAAGAAAGGGAGAGAGAGAAAAACAAAGAAACTCTACTCTCGGAGCTCAGTCGTGACGTTTGGAGTGTGCTCAGCCTCACAGTTGATCCCCCCGACCTACACAAGAACCTGGGCCTAACCTGTAACCTTTGACCCCGAATGTGAAACTCGACCTGCTGAACCCTGGTGATTAACAGACAAACTGAGTCCACCTCTCGGGCCTGCAGTCTCTCACTCTTCACATTCTCCGACACAGAAGATGAAGGGGGAAAAAGGATCTTGTGAGGATGATGGAGAGCGATGCCAACACAGAGCAGTGACAACTCAGATAGCAAAGGAGTGTGGGAGTCAGTGAGTTAGACTGTTTTTAATAACGTGGCGCTCAACTGATGCAAAAAAACTCAACTTGCCCTGAGCTCACACAGGCTTATGGGTAGGCTTTGATTCGGTCACAGCGAACCAAGACTTGTGTGTGGATTTGAAAGCAACTAGTGTGGGTGTGCAATGAAAGATTTCTTCTGAGCTTTTTTGATTTCATATGCAGGTAATCACAGGGTTCTTGCATGCACACACAGGCTACAATAGGCTACTGTACCCTCCCTCTCACGGCTTCAAGGTTAGAGCTGTGTCCTGCCACATACGACTGGAAGGACATCTATCTATTAACTTGGCTGTTGAACACACACATATACACACAGACAGAGGGAGGGAGTGAGAAACACATAGTAATCATCTCACATCGCACCAAGGTCGTGTCCCTCATTTCAGCTAGAAATGAACGGTCAAAAAAGCACTCAATTAAAGTGAGAGCAAATATCTGAGAAAGTCACACAGAGTATAATGAGGCATTTCAGACAATAGGTGTAATGCATTTTATAAGTCTACAACGCAAGCTGAATAGAAATGGCACATGAATAAGTTGCTGGGTCTTTTAATTTGACAAATCAAGCAGCTTTTATAATGGCTGACAAATTGCTTTCTATGCTGGAGAAAATTCAAGATACTTAAATGTGTTTTCATTGGTGGTCCAGGCAGTTATTGTTCCCAGCTATCAAGCAGTTGTGGTGTCAATTTTGGCTTTGTTAATTAAAGCTTCATGGCATTTGATAGTGGGAAGGCTGTTTGGTGGAAGGTTGGTGTCTTGGTTTCAGGACGTAAGTAAGCTTTTTCCTGTACATGACATTTCATTAGCAAAGCCAGAAAAAAACATCCTTCTGTAGCTGATATTTTTAGCACCAGATGTTTTAGCTCAATACTAAATTTATCATCCTTTGTAATTTTGCTCCTTCATCTGGATCTTATTTTTGTAGGTTTGTTTGTATCGGTAGGATTGTACTCAAAAAGTTTAATGCTGAGATTACAGAAGACATCAGCATCACTGAACAGGTCAGACAGGGCCAGAAACACAAGCAGTCAGATGATCAGACAGGTGTGGGAAAAAAGGTCCGGGTTAGGCAAAATTATTTAGAGGTTAAAAAAAAAGGGGAACAGTAAAATTACCTAAATTGTCCATGGAAACATCCAGATGGGCTTCCTGGTTCAAATCTGACCTATCATACTAATTTTACTTCGAAATGAAGTGGTTTGGATAATCGTTGGCTTGTTTACAACCTGTATGATAGTCTGTATGATTGAGGTTCTTGTCCTGGTGGAATTTGTTTCAGCAATATTGTTGTGTCCCCAGTAGGGCAGAAACGGTTAGTTGATTATTTGATTAGTTTGATTGGCAGAGAATTATTCAACAACTGTTCTGACAATGGATTCATCGTTCCAGTAATTTTCAAGCAATAATGCCAACCATTCTCTGCTTCCTGCTTCTCCAACGTGAGTATTTGTGGCTTTTCTCAGTCGTATGTGATAGTAAACTATCAAACTTTTGGACTGTTGGACGGATAAAACAAAGAATTTGATAACGTCACGTTGGGCTCTGGGAAATAATGATGGCATTTTTCAGTTTTCCGACATTTAATTGACAAAGCGATTAATTGAGAAAATAATGAAGATGAATTGATGATGTTAGTTGCAGTTCTAGTTCCCAGATCTCAGAAATTACTTTTAGATATATAATACCTCAATTAAGTTGTTGGATGTTGTTGTGAGCACAGACCCCTCACCCCTCCTTCTCTAGCCTAAGGGTGGTACCGGCAAACCTTCAAGGTGCAATGATAGAGTGTCAATAAGGTGATGACCTCATCTGGGGCATGTAGAGTCAAGGATCTCTGATTAGAGGTACATTGATCTCCTGGGACTTGCTGCAGAAGTGGCCTTAATAGGATCTGATGTTTTTGGCCCAGGGCTCCACACTCTGCTGTGCTTCGCTAAGGCGTTGCCAGGGAACTGCACCGGTAGCCGGCTGTGAAGTACTCAGCTGGCTTGTGGTAGGTAGGGACTGCTGTTTTTGATCGAAGCCTGCCTGCTTGTTGGTGTGTGAGAACGCCATAAATGGTCAATGATTCAAAGGCCCGTACCAGGCCACTCAGCACTATGGAAATGTAGTTATGTGACTCATGAGGAACCAATAAAACAATGCCTCTAAAATCCAATAAAACAGTGGCAGAGGGTTTATCTTTGCTTTTTTACGAATTTGCAGAATCTGCTCAACCCCAGGCTTGACCTTCAGTTTAGTTTACTACATCATGAAACTTTGATGTCTCACTTTACCTGGTGGCAGCGCATTTACAACTCTCTGCTTTTTCAAGCTTGTCTCAAAGCAACATAAATAAAGACTGATACTGTAATCAACAGCAGATGTCTGCAGGAGAGAGCTGTTGACACGTTTGCCTGTGAATCATCCCATATCCAGCATGTGCAGTCAGCTCCACACGGCACACACGGCGAACCGATCATATATCACAACAGCTGACGTCAGGAAGCCTCAGGAATGAGGTTCGACACAGCCAAGAATGTCCCATTGTTCCGAGTGTGTAGGGGACTCATTGTTGTGCGTGTTTGTCTTAACTTATCCAGCTCTCAAGTGTCTATTAGCCTCATGACTGAAGATGTGCGCCAGCCTCCTGTTTAAGGTACAATTTGAGAAAAGGCTGCAGTCTAAATGGTTATCATGGTTTTGTGGTCATGTGCAGATTTAAAAAGATGTTCACTGAAACAGCAGAAACGACAAAGAAAACAAAGCCAGTCCCTGATAGACGTTTCAAACCTGCAGCATTGTTGCCAGTCTTTGTGTGTCTGCTAAAACACCTTACTGGATTTGTTGTTTCACCACTACTTGTATTTTTCCTGCATGTTTTACCACCACACTATTAGTTTTATCAGCCTCAACAGCTGTCAGTGACTGCTCTTGCTTGTGTCTGATTGATACCATCCTGTTCTGACTCTTTGTTCCCATGCATGTAACTCCATATAAGGAGACCCTCTAAAAGAGTTTATTTAAACAGAACTGCCAGAGACAGAGCCCAGTGACGGCCCTGCAGGGTTCAGCTCGGCTCAGATAAGATAAGAGCGAAGGTGAGAAAGTCACAGAGGTGAGATTTTTTTGGCTGGATGGCCGGTTTGGCACTCTCCAGCTATTGCTCCCCCCAGTTGCTAAGCTCCTTTGTTTGTGTGTTGCTCTGCCTTTGGCATCAGTGGTGCGTATCAGGTTACATGTGGGAATGAGGTGTAGTGTTAGTTCAGCAGTTCCTTTGTCCCCTGAGTTGTGAATCTACTATCTAATGAATCTTGGAGCTTTGAATCTACTCTGCGTAATTGCATACCTACGGTTTTATTCTAAATTCAGCCTTAGATAGAATCAGAATATTGAATAAATAATTAAATTACACATCCAAATCCACTATCACAGTATTGATGTGGGTGTGTACAGTGGAAGTTGGTTTGATGCGCACAGTCTATTGTTTGATTTTCATGTCTCTTGTGCACTAAAGCAATTATTTTCTTGTGCCAGGCCAGTTTAAATTAGGTGATAATTCCAAGTATGAGGTGCGATTAGTGCCTGTTGTCTAAAAAAACATTTTGTTTCTCATTTCATGTCTGCCCCAGATTTTTCATTTTTTAAAGCTTATGAGAGGTTAAATGGAAAAAACAAAGCTGTTGTGTTAGTAGAAGACACATGTTGTTGTTTATAGTAAGAAATACCTGTGTTAACAGCTCTTTCCTGTACTGACCCTCTATTAAGGCAGACACATCTACAATTACATGTAACAAATATAATTTTCTTGTTTCATCGCCTCCAAAATGTAACCAGATCTGCATTCATGAGCTGTGAAAGGACATCTCAGCACATGTGTGATGTAGCGCTGCTATGTCTGTGTTTACTAAATGTTGCAGTTGGTGCTAATGTGTCTGCATATGCTGTTCACACAACTTTTTAGACATGGCAGACAGGTTGCTGATTATGTTGTTTAAGGGGTGAGTTGGGGTGCAAATATAAAAGAGGTTGACAGCTTTGGCCAATTTAGGTAGTCAAACAGTGCCCTGAAAGTACCTACAATATTGTAACCCCAAGCTGTAAGCCAGGTTTCCACGTGTTATTTAGAATATCAGTTTCTTGAAGGAATAGGAACAGGAATTGTGTGAAATACCCTTATTAATTTTGTTGAGTTAGAAAAAAAGAAGACTCCCATATTTGTGCTTTTAGTAAAGCTAACCGGCTGCTGGCTCCAGCTTCATATTGAATGAACATTGTGTATTTACTTATTTAGTTTTTTCCTTAAACTATTTAGACCCTTTTGGGGCAGTAGTCACTATTTTACCATAGCTGTCTAACTTTTTTTTTCTTAGCTCTTTACAAACAAATTATTCTGTATTAGCATCTCTGCTATTCTAATTACACAGTTCTGTTTGACATTTGAGTGGCAGGCCTTAAGAAATATGTTGCTCAACTGCACTCTTTGCGTTTTAGTGCACAGTAAATTTGTAGTGTAGTCTACATTTTCTCCATGGTTTATCCCTTTTCTCAGCACATGCCGTACATCAGATGAGCCCCCCCCCCCCCACTATCAGCTGTCTTGTATCTCTTACTCACCAGTGTCATCTACCTTTTTTCATCTCTCAGTGTTGACATTGAGGTTGTAGGCAACATATGCAGTTTAAAATGTTGGCTTTAGATTGTGTTGTCAAAATAGCAGTAAATTGAGATTTGCTCACTCAAAATTTCCTTTTGACAAACCTAAACTTTACCTGCAGTAGCCTACACATAGAGCGATCACACTGCATTCATTTTCTTCTCTATCAACACACATAATGATAACAGCAACTTCTTTGCCTGAAAGCCCATTTGGAGTCACTCTCATGTTACTCCCCCTCTGGTTTTCCACCTTGTCTGACTCAGTACAGACCACAGCAATTAGATTTTCCTTTAGTCTCTTTTTGCTAACATATACATTGTAACTCCCCAGCAATGCCAGCTTAAGTTGCAAGTTGAAAAGTTCAAATGTAAAACAGAGGCTAGAGCTGCAAGGGAGTATTGCCATAAAACACAGCAGGCTGTAGATTACACAGGAGAACATAATACGCTTACTGTAGAAAGGTATGTGTGTGATAGGGTGTGTGAGTTGGTGTGTGTTTGCTGAGCTGAAAGACATCCCTATCAGTGTTTGAAAAGTCTATCTTTTAGTGTAAAGCCAACCCAGAGAACTATTTAACTCATGTTCAGTGTCTTTTTCCTCATAGCCTCATCTGTTACTGTCAGGTATCCAAGGTGGCTATTTATAACTAGTGGAGGTTAATGAAAAATACATGATCTCTTTCTTGTCTTCCTCAGGTCCGAACGCTATTTGTCAGTGGGCTACCACTGGATATAAAGCCACGGGAGCTCTATCTCCTGTTCAGACCATTTAAGGTATGTTTGTATGTTTTAAATGGATGGGCTGCAGCTATTCTTAGCAGCTTTTCTTTCCAGCAGTCAATGGGACCTCCATTAATGGTGATGAAATAAACGGCAATGGAAACTCTCCCGCGAGGTTCAAGTGTCTGTGTTCCTAAAGCCGAGGTTCAATCACATCTTGATCCACGGAAGGCTGGTGTGTGTGTGTGTGTGTGTGTGTGTG
>LKNJ01003122.1:79955-97438 GCA_002120245.1 Maccullochella peelii | reverse complement strand
CCTTGTCATTTGCAAGTGCCTTCATCATTTCAAGTGTTGTAAAAAATTTCTTATTTCTTTTAGACTTTCAGATGCTAAAATAAAATACAGAGGGGCACTAGGTAACATTTTTACACGGCCATTGTCTTTAGCATGTAGCATATTGTGCAGCCTAAGATATTAGATTACTATGCAAAAGTTAAATCATGTTTGTTTAAAAGTGTGTTTAACTAGCGTTGATTGTCTGCACCTGCTCCCCTTTGCACACCTGCCCCTGATTCCCTCGTTAGCCTTTCCCTATGTATACCTGTCCCTTTCCTTTGTTTGCTGTTGGTTCATTGTGTGTGTGTGTGTGTTCTGCACTGGATGTGTAACCCATACCTGCCTTCCCTGTACCTGCGTAAGTGAATAAATCTTGGAAACTGGTTGTGCCTCGTCATCTGTCTGCACCTGGGTCCCTCTCCCTGCCTCCACACTTAAAACTAAGTCCAATATTCCTTCTCTTTTAGCTCTGTTTTTGGTCTCCACCAACACCTGAGGGAAATATCTGGCTCTTTAGCTGCTAAATGCTCCACAGTGTTCACCGGCTGGAGCACCAGGGAGCTGCAGATTCAGCTGATAAATCTCTGTAGGTTCATCACTACGAGCGACCACTTTCACATTGCCATTTGATACATGGATTGTAATTATAAAAATATCAATTATAGCTGCTTCAAATAAATATATTCTATTTTTGTAGATTATGTATTCTTGTCATCCATTCTAACAGCTCTGACTGTTCAGTGTCTGCTGCTGCAATGAGTCACAGCTGTGATCTCTTTAACAGTGGAAATTATTTATGTCTCACTCTATCACATTAAATCACTCTGTTACATTAAATCAAGCCACATAATTCCAAAGTCAGCACATTCCCAGATCCACCCACTGCCAGGGTGACACAAATAAACAGCTCTGATCTTGATATAGCACCTCACAGCATGTCTGTTCCACAGCAATCTGGGTTGCAGCAGTAATAGTCTGGGATTAACAAGAGCTGGTGTTCAGTGGCCACTGCTCATGCTAGCTGGCATGTGCCAGATGGGTTTCTGGGTAATCCTAGTGTGGGATCAGGGGTAGACCAAGGGTGGCAGTGTGGGTGTACTGGATCTACACTGGATTAATCGCCGCCAAATTAAGACAAAAGAAGAGACAGCATAAAACCTTGCATAGATGTAAAGAAGGGATCCAGCTTCCAAATGAGTGCGTGGTAACCAATTCTGTGTAATAATCCAAAACACAGCAGCTGTGTGATTTGCCAGATGTTTAAAAATGACACCATTATGTGTCACTTCATGAGAAGAGGTTGTTGTAAAAGCGATTTTATGCTTGACCCTTTCAGAGTCTGTGTGGAAGCATGAAATCATCCATGAAGTCATATTTATATCCCCCCTGCAGTTATGGAAAAGTTTGGCCATAATGTTTAAATCACAGTCCCATAATTTCCTCATGGCTCCCATGAGCAATGAATCATCCTTGACTCTTGAGTTTGCAGGGAAACAAGTGTATTTATGAATATGAATAAATGCTCCCTGACCCCTGATGTGATACTCTTTATTCACAAATAAAATAAAAATGATTACCGTATTTTAGGCGATGGCAAAGGATGAATAAAACGGATGATTATATCCATATGTTTTGGTGCAGGGTCACCTCAGAGGTATAGGCGATTTGATACAAACACAGAAGCCCCACCCACTGTGACATTGTCTTTTTCACAGCTAAGAAATACAGCCTTGGTGTTTGTTCTTTCTTCACTTATGGCCCCGAGGGTGAAAGACTGCACTATGTAGTAAAGTCAAGCTTCAGTTTCCCTCACAATCCCTTCCCATCCATTCAATCCTACCGGCTCGGCTCTAAATGAAGGCCAAGTGGCAGCTTTACGACCTTTCTGGAATAAAAGCTAATCCAGCCCTCCCACACACATTGTCCCTTTTGAACCGTCAAAAGACCTTCACTCTGCAGCGTGTCAGGCGCTAAAAACCAACTCTCCTCTGCAAAATCACCCCCCCTCCATCCACAACAATGTCAACAAGGCCCATTTCCTAGAAAGACCTCGTTGGTGTGAAATTTGAGATATTTTCAGAGAGACTGACATCAATATCAACAAAGACTGGGCAAAGGAGAGTGAAAGAGCAAACAAAACAGAGGTTGTCAACAACTTTAAACTGAAGATGATTAAGTACCGACAGAGGGAGCGAGATAAAGAAGTGGGAAAAAAAAAAAGACAAAGGGACAGATAGTGTGAGGCGGTGATCTCAGGATTCCACTATTGATCTGAGCTTCTTTTTCTAATCTCCCGTGCCCGCACAGTAACCTCAGCTGGATTGGACATCCAGCCACAAAAAGCAATTTGACCCCCACCGCTGCCCTCACAGGTCACCCTTTAGTGACTGCTGACTTCAGGTTGCCATGGTGACAGAAAATTATGTCTAGGTCCTGCTTGGACGCATTAAGAGGCTTGGATTTGTGCCCAGCGCCCTATTGCTTTCCATCATGGGGGCTTTAAAGAGACTGCAGCAGAGAATTATTGGTCGGTTGTTATTTATCTGGATATTTTGTAAGTTTTTTCAATTGCTGCTTTCTTTGCAGTCATTGTATTGTGTTTCTGAGAAGATAAAACAACTGATCGAAATTTGTGTTTTTTGTGTTCCTGCTTTTAGCTACGCTAGCGGTGGGGCTCTATAAATGCCAATGTGGATGAGTCGGTCCGTCAGTCGGTTCACCACTTTGTTCCAGACTGAAATATCTCCACAACTACTTGATGGATTGCCATGAAATTTTATATATACATTCATGGTTCCAGGAGGACGAATCCTAATGACTTTTTTCATCTAACGCCATCATGACATTTGTGATTTTGACTACATTTGATTTTGACTATTGATGGCTTGTGATGAACTTTGGTACAGACATTCATGTTCCCCTCAGGATGAATTGTAATAACTTTAGTGACATTTAACTCGTCCTCCATCATCATCATCATCAGATCAAATTTTCAATTTGTCCAATAATTGGTTTATGACTAAATACCTGCAAAACTAATGACATTCCCATCAGCCTCAGCTGTACTTTGTGTTTAGTGCTAATTTGCAAATCTTAGCATGCTAACACACTAAACCAAGATGGTGAACATGGTAAACATCATACCTGCTCAACATCAGCATGTTAGCATTGTCATTGTGAGCCTGTTAGCATGCTAAAGTTGGCATTTAGCTCAAAGCAACGCTGTCCCTAAGTACAGCCTCACATGGCCGCCAGCATGACTGTACCCTTATTGTCTTGTTTGTAACTTTTTCCAACTGGTGCCCCCTTGCAGTCAGTGCATCATGTTTTTTGAGGAGAATAGGAAGCAACATTAGGGTTGTTTGTGGCCTTGGGTTGACTGATGGAAATCAGTGTTTTTGAAGCCCAGTGGTAGGACTGCCTTTGAAGCCCAGTGGTAGGACTGTCTTTGATTTATGTCACGTAATTCCAGGGATACACCTAGCTATGTGCGATTCCCCCGTCTAATCCGTGACACACATACCCCAAGGCTTCCCTCTTTCGTGTCTTTCTTGTCAGCCACCAATACAGAAGAGGCAAGATAGAGACACAGAGAGAAACAGGGAGACTGTACAGAATGTGGGACTGCAAAAAAAAGACAATGCACGTGCAGCTCCCTCAGCCCCCCCCCCACTGGATGGATCACGGCTCTAAATCAGCAAGTCAATCAAGTGTGCAGTATACTGTCAGCACAACAGCACCATTCCTTAGCTGCAACTCAGAGTCTTTTACATCTTTTACTCTGGGCAGAGAATCTCAGTCGCAGAATGTTTGGGTGTTTTTCGATGGCTGATCGATGCCTCCACATGCCCACAGTGTGTCTCAGCTGTTGAAAACACCACATCATGATGCTAATTTATTCAGGGACCAGCTGCTGTGTCAAGATGATTCTGCAAAAGATATCCCTGAAAGTTTTAATGAGCTCCCCGCTGTAAATAATGGGGACGGTGAGGTCACAGAAGTCAAGATGTGCATGTGTGTGTGGGTGTGCAGGTCTCTTTTCATATTATATGCGAAATTTATGTCTGTTTTGACTTTCAGCATTTAAGAACACTCAGCAGGGGGCATCTGAGTAGGTAACAAGTCATTATCTCAAGATGCAGCAGGAGCGCACACACATACACAAACGCACACTGATGGTATGCAGGTCAACAATGTGTTACCTGTAGACTGGACTTTGTTGCATAATATCATATTTGAGAGGCAATTTAAGAGATTTGTGGATTAAAACCACACATAGGCTTAATGGTTTCTACTGGTCATGAAATGATGCAGCAATAATAAACTGTGACATGACACATCAGAAAAATGTAGATGCATATATGAACAGCCACAACCTGTGTTCAATACACAGAGATGAGTTTGTGACGGAATATTCTCAAAAAAGACAAAAGTGAAATAAAAATAATGACAAATCAAAGGAGATTGTGTTGCGTTGGTTTGTATTTAAAACACCAGGCATCCTTTACTGTTACTGTGTTAGCTGCTTATACACTTACAGTGATATTGTTTCTTTGAAATACAGCGATTTCAGGATTGATCAGATTGTGGTTATCGAGGGTCATTAAACATAAACATGATTACAAACTACCATGATGAAGAGTCATTACTATCAGAAGTGGTGCCACTGATTTCAATAAAGTGGTCTCTCAACCCAAACCTGCATTACTTCAATCTTTTTTTGGTTTGGAAGTCAGTGTATCAGAGGTACAGTAAAGCAGAACATCTGCTGGTGATGGCCTCAGGTGGTTCAAACCGACATGATCACACTACAGGACTGTACCACCTCACCTCTGAACCACCTCACCACTAACTGATGCAATTACGATGTCAGCAGCTGGCAGACTAGAAGGAGGGAATCAAAATAAATGGATTGTTTGGCTTGTGTGGGGGAGGAGGAGAGGACTCTCCCTCTCTGACATTTGCTAATTCGGCCATGAATAAGGAGGAGGGTCACAGCTCTGGACTCTGAATTTGGATGGAAGTCATTTTATAATCCAACAAATATTAGTTTCAGATCATACAAAACTTTTAAAAATGCAAAAATGATTTTCTGGCCACTTGGGGGCCGCAGAAACAAGATTTGAAAACAACATTGATATATTATCACCTTTTAGGCTGATATGGTGAATTTGTTAGTTAACAGTTGTCCATTTACACATCCAACAGATATGGAGCAACATTAGTATTCATTTGGAGTTGTGTTTCTGGCCACCTGATAGGTACAAGTCCAAATCCTTTAGCTCTGTTTTGGTCTCCACCAGCTCCTGATAGAAATATCTGACTCTTTAGCAGCTAAATGCTCCACTATGTTCACCAGATCGTCGCTAACTTTATCTGCCTATAGTCTGGTGCTGGGCAGGTCGTGTACAGTGGGTTTATCAGGGGGGTTTTTCACCTGATACAAAGCAAGAGTAGTGAGAGTGAACCAAAACAGTAAAGTTGTAAAATGCTAAAATGCTCCGTAGATTAACCGCAGAGTCTGGTGATATTTCTTTCTAATTCGTTTCACAACAGGCGACCCCTTTCACATACATATAGTTTTATGATACTTATATACTAGCAACTTTAAGGAGTTCAGCTTTTTGTGAGCTCAAATCTTACTCGTAAATGTTTGTATATGATTTGGCTAAATATTTTAATGTTATAACCATTTCTTGGGCCCAAGCCTAAACCATGGCGGTGTTCCTTCATTCACTTCCATCACTGCAAGGAAAACAAGGAATGTTCTGTACAGTGCTTAGATTTATTTAGTCTTCAGTGTTACAAAAATGTACAATTTGTATAAACATTAGTGCTATAGTAACTGAACCTCTGTGGCCATGAAGGGAATGCACTTAGGATTACTGGTTCCATGCCAGTGAAATTTAATATCAGTTGGTGCTCCATCATCACGGAACTCTGTTTAATTTCATATCATTTACAAAACAAAAAGCCCCTCTGTCCAACACAAACACAAAACTGTGGCATAAATAATTTGGGGAAGCATCTGTGGAACAAAAACAGCTATTTAGTGGGGCAGAATCATGGATGTAAATGTGTTCATATATTAGTCCTACAGTTAACAGGCAAATGTCTTGTTAGAATTCTTTAAAACAAGTGTGGAAAAGCACTTAGTGAAGACTAACTGCTATCAAGGTTCCCTTTAAATCTTAAAGTTAAATATTAAACCTAAGCTTTCGGAGGGCAGCTGCCCGGTTGCAGAACAAAGAATATGTCAATACTGCTACAGTTATTATGAGCAAATCCATTTCTCCTGACCCTGAGGCCGTGTGTAATTGTTGTTTTGTTGGCACAAATCGCTCTCCCATTAAAAAGGACCATTAAGCTCGGAAGTGTCTCAACAGTGGATAAATCTGCTAAGGTAATGTCCACAGTGGGAGCCAAGAGTTCATCTTTTTCTGTTCCTGTTGTGCTTCACCATCTTCTTCCTCTTGAGGATCATCTCATAAAGTTTCTCTAGGCCTGGCTGGAGTCCCTGACCGTCCACAGCGCTGCAGCTTTGCACGTGATGCAGCGTGTACAAGCTCAGTTCATGCACAGAAAGCAGCTTCTCCACCTCGCTGACAGGCAAGGCTGAATCCTGGTCCTGTTTGTTGGCCAGGATGAGCACAGGGACCCCCTGGTTCTCTGACGTGCGGGTGATCTTGTGGAGCTCCACTTTGGCCTCCTCCATCCGCTCGAGCTCAGTGGAGTCCACCACAAACACCATCCCGTCTGTCCGCCGGGTGTAAGACTTCCACAGCGGGCGCAGCTTCTCCTGGCCGCCCACATCCCACACCTGGAAGTTTATGGTTCGAGTCGCCCCCACAGCCACCTTGATCTTCTCCGTGTTGAAGCCCTTGGTGGGGATCGTTTTCACAAACTCCTTCAGTTTCAGCCTGTAGAGCAGAGAGGTTTTGCCGGCTGAGTCGAGGCCGATAACCACCACGTGCAGGGACTGGAAGTTTGGCAGGAACGACGTGTTAGGAGCGATATCAGTCAGCTGGTTCCCCATGGTTGCAGCCAGCGATTCACACCTACTTAGGTGAGGTGACAGATTCCTGCTTTAATCCTCTTTCAATAGATTATCATTTGCTCCCTGTCCTCAGAGGCGGATGGGGTCAGATTGTGCTGGAGACCTTATCAAAACACACACACACACAAAGAGACACTTAATGAGAAGACAATGCTTAAGGAATACGTGTTTGCAGTCCAAGTGCTATTTCACAGTCCCCTTAAGAATACAGGAGATGTTTACAATAGATAGTGATGTGTATCAGTGGAGGCACATTTCAAAATGCTCAATGTAATTTCATTTTATCAACTTGGTACTTCCTTTTGTGTTCACAGCTGAGGTTTATTACTTTACTTTAAGCCAACTGTCCCACAATTGATTTAATCCATACTGCATGCTTGACTAGCTTCTCTTCTGCTTATATAAAACAATAAATGTCGTTTTCAGTGCCACATTACAGAGCCAAACAACAGCTAATTGGATGGCTGAGGTTATCTAGAGCCTAATCCTCTTAAGACTGCTCAACCTGAAAGGCTTTTCTTGGGGCAGATTGATTTCAATGCAGTGGATGGATGATATGTATTCACTCTGCCTACTGTCTATGTGGACTGCTGCAGCAGCACTAATCCGGTTGTTGTTGGCATCCTGATACCCATCAAACAGCTGCCTTTGGACAGAATACAGACATTGCATGTTTACAGGATATTTATTATTTACTCATGAGCCCTGTAATTTATGAAGCTGCATATTATAAGAGTATCATTCACCGATTATTGTTTATAGACGCAAAATGCACAGTCATGTTTGTGAAAGGATATTTTTATTGCTTGATTGAATTTAAAATTGTTCTGTTTGGATTAAGTGCACCTTAGCTTTCTTCCTCTCTTTCATGGCACACATGCATCTAGTTTGTAATGTGTATTACTGCCATGATGTGTCAAGTGGGCAAACACATATGCAACAACTTCATCAAATCCTACCGAGAGCCTGTAAGGTTAACTTTAAGTATATAAATACTATAACCAGACAAAATGAAAGCCACTAATATAAAAAATGCATGCAGTTTACACATAGCCTATATAAAAATGAAATCACCCAATTTAAAAAAAAAAAAAAAACTGTCCTCCTTCATGCACATTTTAAATAACGTTCATACCTTTTAAATGCGCTGCGAAAACATCATCCACAAGCAGTAAACACATCCATAGCTGACTTGTAAACAAGTGCTGCTTGTCCCGGCGGCGGTCGCATCCGCTCCCGTTCTCTTCCAGCAGCACTGAGGAGCCCCGGAGAGGCTCGAGCGCAACAGCGCCCAAAGCCCGGGTGACGTCACGGCCACCTGGACGGCTAGTCCCCGCCCCCTGGCGGTGCAGCGGCGAACTGCACGGTCCGTGGTGGCACATGAGTGAGGATCAGTACTCAATGAAGTACTCAGATGTTGTACTGATTAAAAGTCGCAATACCACAATGAAAAGTACAAAGTCCTGCATTCAGTAAGTACAAATACACAAGTATTAGCAGCAAGTTGTACTTAAAGTGTCAAAAGTACTCATTATGCCAAATGGCCCCATTCAAAGAGTTACATTTATTATATGAATTTTATTCCTGATCAATTACTCCATAAACAGCATCTGAATGTTGTCAAGGTAGAGCTAACTGTACAACAACAACTGTATATAGCCTACTGTTGGGTAGTTTTCACCTTAACAATGCATATTTTATAAACTGATCAAATGTTTGACTTATAACATCTTGACTTGAAAGGTAACTAGAAAATAAAGCTGTCAGATGAATGCAGTAGTGCAGTAAAAAGTGCAATAGTTCCCTCTGAGATGTAGTGGAGTAGAAGTGGAGCAAAGTAACATAAAATGGAAATATAATAATATATCATTTCTTTTCTATGCTTTTAAAAATAGTAATGACGACAGGGTTTTTTTTGCTAGGAACAATCATGTAATTTGCCACATTAATACCAGTTTATATACCATAGCTTGTCTACATTATCAGTCTAACAAAGCACTGGCTCCACCCTGTGTCCGCTCTCAAGAAGTGGAGCAAAGTCTTGTTGTAGGGCCTTTTGAATCGGAGATAACATAGGTGAAAGAAAGGAATTCTAATCTGTTGTGAGGTGACACTAAACGTAATAATCACAAGGCCATTTTGAGTATGTTCAACTCCAGGTATCTGTAATTTGTCAGAATGGAACGTGTTTTCTGTCAGAGCTGCAAACATGCAATCTGCCCACACAACACCACCTTCTGATTGGATTTTAATCCAGCATCTGCAGTTTAACCAACAGTCATCCTTTACTTAAGCAAATTACCACAATGTAAAATACTTACTTACTTTTCAACTAAAAGTCCTGCATTAAAAATGTTACATACGTACAGAAGTATTGCCAGCAAAATATACTTCAAATATCAAAGTAAAAGTACTCGATATGCTGCAGAGTCATTATTATTTGATAATGATATTGGATTATTATCACTGATGAACTGACATGGAAGCAGTATTTGAATGTTTCAGTTGGTGGAGAGGGAGCTAATTGTAATAAATAATATACTGTTGGGTGGTTTAACGTATTGCAATGAAGCTAGTAACTAAAGCTGTCAGATAAATAGTAAAAAGAGTAAAAAGTACACTTCCTGCTGAAATGTAGAAGCATAAAGTAGCATACACCAGAAATACTCAAAATACAAGTACCTCAAAATTATACAGTACTTGAGTACTTAATGACATGAGGCTGGTGAAGAACCTGCTTTAATTGTTTGTGTGTGTAATGGTGCAGCGATAGACGTTTCCCACTACCTTGTCCCCATCACTCTGGATAATCCTAGGGACAATTTGTGCAGTAGAAAGTAGATCCAATGAGAACTGTTCGCAGCGAGGTCTGTAGATTATCCAGAGTAACGGGATAACTTTTTCTGGAAATTGATGTTGCTTCCGAGTTTTTATAAGTAACTTTTCAATGTTGTGATCTCTCAAAGCCTGAACAAATAAAACCAAAATGATATGCATGGCTGGGTACCACTAGAGGTAAGTGAGAAAATACAGTAAATACATTTTTTTTGTAATTTGGGTATAGTTACAGAATGGAAATAGAAATTGTGACCTATCTGGAACCTTAATGGTAGTGACTATCATGAGGTTATCGCGGGTTACAGTAAATTCAGAGGTGATTTGAGTGTGTACACACAGTTTTGCCTTCTCCATACGGTGGAAAAAGGCTCCTTGTTGGGAATTGCAGTCGACTGTTAATTTAGTACTGCTTTAACACAATGAGGATCAATGTACTGTAGTGAGATGATTGAAGGTTCATGGTGAACGGTCGCCCATGCAGTGTAATGTACCAGCAGACCAGTGGAAAATTAAAAACAAAGAAAATCTAACTTACAGAAGCTTAAATGACACAGTTTAATGAAGTGCCGATGAAAAAAGAAATTAAGAAATGTACATGTCTTCAAATACAAATACACTGTTCTCAAATTTTGCTTTTAAAAAATGTTGCTTATTTGAGACCATTTTGCCTATAATACAGATTTACAGGCAGATCTCAAACAAATAAGAGCAAAAAACATTCATGCTAAGATATAAGTGTATTTGAAGTATCTATATTTTGAAATTATACCATTGTAGTGATTGATTAAAGTCTTAAGGTATGCTAAAACAACATACAGAATAAGATAAGATGTATTTATCAGTTGTTATCGTTCACAAAGTCACATCTCATACAGAAGAGATAAGGTGCAACACAGCCAGAATACTCATTATTGCACACTCCCACGTCGGCGTTTTTCATTTTGATTTCACTATCTCACAGGATGTGGGACTGTTGAATTGGTGCCACAGTCAATATACTCAAAGGTGTCCAGAGAAAGCTGCTCCGTGTGAGAGAGATAAGAAATATTCATTGTCATTCTGGGGGAAAAAAATAAGAAAGAACATAATTAGAGGCAGTTGGAGCCAGCATCTGCTTTGTCATGTTTTCATAATGTTTTAAAGCTGCACTAATCAATATTTTTATATTAACGATGGATCAAATGAAGTGTGTAATGTAGCTCAACAGAGTGTTTTAATGTCTTTTAGCTATTTGTTGCAGCAAACTGCATCAACCTGGCTTTCAGCCGCAACATGCAGCTTGCCTTCAGCAAAAAAAGATCATATAAACTCTCTGTATGCTACCTGCCCAGCACCAAACAGCACACAGACAAAGTAACAGACTAGCTGGTGAACATAGTGGAGCATTTAGAGGCAGATATTTTTCTCAAGAGTTGGTGGAGAAAAAAACAGAGCTAAAAGGAGAGTGAATAGACTTAGATTCATCAGGAGGACAGAAATACAACTCCACATGAATGCTAAAGTGTCTGCTAGGTGTGTTGATAGTTGTTTGCTAAAACAGTCACCATAACAACTTTATAAGGTAATAATATGTCAGTGTTGTGTTTTCAGCCAAAAAGTGGCCAAAAAGACCATTAATGCAGTTTCAAGTTTTAATTTATAAGAACAAAAATCAACTGTTCTTTTCTGACAAGAAGAAATACAACGTTATCACCAGTGGTAGAGGTTCTAACAAAATGAACACTGTGACGAATGTGGTCTGCGACTTAAAAACAGGCTAGTTTGCAGTATGTAGGGTCAACTGTGTCATAAATGAATAATAACGTATTGGACACTTCATTTTTGTTGTGACCTCTGGTAGGTTATTTATGACCAATACAAGCTGACTAGAGGTCAACTCACTGATGTTACCACTTGTACTTTGTGTTGCTTTGCACAAAAGCATCTGCTAAATGAATAAAACGTCAAATTCAAATCAGTAGTTGTACTGGGTAGTGTGTTGGTTAGTGCAGTCAGCTTTGCTGTCATTTATTTGCATTTTGAGTTCAAAGTGACCCATTCAGATTCTTGGAGGAAACTCTTGACTACATATTATAAAAAATATTATAAAAAAATATTATATAAAAAAATTAGACTTTGAAGCATAAGACCCTTTTTTAAGAGAACTTATTTATGTGGTTGTGGTTTTTAAACCCTGCGCTGCACAAAGTGACGCCTTTAACACTCTGTGGGTTCTGTTGATTTTCAGACTGAGACCGACACTTACTGCAGCTCCAGAAATAACGTGTGAATCTTGATAGAGCTCGACTTGCAGTAAGCGCTGAAAGAGATAAAGCAGATGATGTGTGGACATGTGCTGAATTCAGACATATAAACAATAATGATGGATGTAGTATTATATCATTATCACACACTATCTCTGTTAGAAAACTACAAAGTGCTATCTGAAAATGAAAGTTTAAAACTTACTTTAAGCCTTTATCTTTGATTGGCAGGTCAATTTGAATGGTGTACTGCAAAAGTTCAAAAAAGAATGGTAAGAAATTCATTGCATGACAAATATATCAACATTATATTTTGATGTGAATCATGCTTTGTGAGTCTCACCGATTTCTGTGAGCGGGACTGGATGGCGGTCATATTGGACATCTTGGTCTTGCCCACAACTTCTTGATAGACCAGACCTTGAATGTTAAACTCGACAATCTGAACTGGGACAAAGTTCTCGTTGGTGATGTTGATGAGATTCTAGGAGAGGAAACACACAGCTCGTCAGGTGCAACCAACTCACCTTTCTATCATTAAAAAGTCTCAGGGAACTTTGTCCTTCGTTTAACTACTGCACAGCAGCTATCTGCTGTCTGTCATGTGAATGCACTTCAGACAGGTTTTTGGCAGTTTTGTTTTGGCATGCACAATAAAAATGTGGTGACTCAGGAAGTTCAAGTAGAGTAGTGGAAAGTGCACAGATATTTAACACTTTACAGTGCATGTATATAGTATAATATACTGTATGTATACATGTAGAAGGATATATGAAGTCTATCTTAGTGTGTGTGTACTCTTAGTTATCAAATATATTTTAAAGTGCTGCTGCTAGTTTATAAATCACTGAGCAACCTCAAGCAAAGATACATTCCTGATATGCTTGAAGAATATAAACTTAGTAGACCTTTAGGAGGTCAGGTAGTACTGGCTCGAATAAGAACCAAAGCTGCATTTAGCTACGATGCTGCACACAGGTGGAACCTGATGATGCTAAATGGACACAAACTTTTCAAATCTAAATTAAAAACTCATGTTCTCCTTTGCCTTTGATTCATTTCTCTACTGCACTTTTATTTCATTTATTAAATACGCAACTTAATACACTTAATGCACTGTAACTGCATCGAAACTGTGTTTTCTGTCCACTATTTTCTTCTCTATGTTCTTTATGTATTTTTAATTCATTTTATTCTATTTCAATTGATATTATTTTACTCTTCAGTGTGTTTTCAAATGTTGTTCTAATGCATTTCTTTTCTTTAAAGTTGCCGAAAGTTCGATGAAAAGATTGATACCACTCTCGTGTCTGTACACTATGTAGCTGGAGCTAGCAGTTGATTAGCTTAGCTTAGCATTAGGTCCAGAAACAGGGAGACAAATGTCAAACTTAAAGGAATAGATCAACATTTGCGGAAAGTGAGATTAAAAGATTGATTCCACTCTCGTATCTGTACACTATGTAGCTGGAGCTAGCAGTTGATTAGCTTAGCTTAGCATTAAGTCTAGAAACAGGGAGACAAATGTCAAACTTAAAGGAATAGTTCGACATTTGCTGAGAGTTGGATGAAAAGATTGATACCACTCTCGTGTCTGTACACTATGTAGCTGGAGCTAACAGTCGATTAGCTTAGCTTAGCATGAAGTCCAGAAACAGGGAGAAACAAAGAGGTGGCACAGATTTACATGTAACTTGCTGCACTCTTAGTGTTCCGTTTACTTACTGTGACCTCTATTTCAACTGTATCTGGTGTGAAGTAGACCATGACTGACAGCACAGACACTGGCGTCAGGATGACACTCCGGGGGAAGAGGAAGAAGAGGATCAGACAGCAAAGAAGGAGACACACAGCCATGGAGACACACACATACAGCTTCCTGAAATGCAACATGCAAAGTTGTTCATATTAAATGACGTGGTGCAGCCCTTATATCCATGTGTGCAAGACACAAACACACTCAGACTAATGCTATATATATATATATAAAAAACAATCTGTTTATAATCAGTTATATTAATACATATATCACTTACGTGCGTCTGGGTTTCAGCCTTACATCATTACATGGTATTACAGCAACTAGCTGGTCTTGATGGCCTGTTAATACAAAAAAAGACAAATGGAAATAATCTCCTGTCAACTCTTGTTCTTACAACAGAAATGATGAGAAAGTGAAAGTTGTGGCTAAACACAGTCAGCTGCACATACACATTTGTGACTTTCGATTGGACTTAGTTCCCTTAATTGTTGAATGTGAAATGAAACTGTTATTTGTGGATGAGGAATGGTTCAACATGGTCTCAGTTAGCTGCCTTTTTTGAGGCACTGAAGTTGCTTAAAATGTAGTCAGAATGGTGAAAATGGACGGTCCAGACATTTAAAGAAACACCAACCTCTGGGAATTCGCCCAGTGCCACGACATGTGGGGCAGGTGTCTCCTGTTGAGTTTACATTCATGGTACCATATGGCGGGAACTGCCTCAGTGTTTTCACCTTCTCCTCTCCTTGTGTCAGATCAGGTCCCTCTGTGGTTTTGCTGTTTTTCACTGGTGTAACCATGATACTTTATTGAAAGAACAAGTCCAGTCTACAGAAGAAAAACAAGACCAAATTGGCTGAAATCTCCACCCAAGACTAACAGCCAAATTACAGTGTGTAGACCCAGTGCAGCATTTCTACAGAGAGCTTCCTGAGAAGCTTTGGAGAGCCAACAGAGTGTTGTGCAGTGGCCTATAATGCCAGCCACCCTCACAAACCTTTAAATGGCCAATAAAAGCTCACTCTTGCTCTACATGTCAGGATAAGAGCAGAATCAGCAGAGTGGAAGTGACAGAAAAGCACACCCGATGACATTATTTTATGGTTTTATTGCAATTTAGTAAAAGGGCATAATTGTAATGATGACGGCTAAATTTCACAAAGAAAGGAAGAAAAGTAATGCATGTTCTGGATTTTCTCAAAATGCAGTAGTTGTTTCCTTACATTTCGATTATCTAAGCAACTTTGAAGTACGTCTGGAAGCTCAAGAGCTTTCCGTATCACCTGTGTTGTCCTGTCTCCTGTTGGATAAAATAGATATGTGCAGGTTTCTACCAGCATTTTCTTGTAATGACACAATAATTAGCACTTTCTGTGTAATGTTACAAAATTCCACTTGGCTTTTGTATCTTGAGCCAAAGCTGTTGTAAAATCTAAAAACTAGTACTAATTTTACAGCAGCCTAGTAATAAATATAGTAATAAACACAGTGGAATTAGTCTTTTATTTAGTCAACTGCAGCTACACACTATATGTGACATAAACCATATATCTGTAGTATATAGTATAGACATTTGGATAAAAATGTATGGTAAATAAATCACCAGATTTTGACATTTTAAAGCCACTACATTTCTAGAAACTCAATGGCTCTTATTCAGAGGCAAGAAATTCAGATAATTTCAATGCAAAAAAAAAAAAATCAGTGGTAGAAATTCAATGGCTTTAAAATGTCAAAATCTGGTGAGACGAATTTACTTCCATAACAATAGCCTTACTTTGAAATTTGAATTCAACAGATGGATTTGGACTCCTTCCACCTTTTCCAATGATGAAGCTAAACTGGTTTGTTCTGTTTGGTTATGCTGATGTAGTCCCACAAACATACAGTAGGTCTACATAAAAGTGGAATGCCTAGCATGCCTGGTGCAATTGACTTTGTAGAAAGTGTCAGCCTTGTAAACACTTTGGAGCCAATTGTTTTCACTTTATAAAAAAAGCGACACAATTCATAATTCTCAAAACTGGCTTGGCTGCAGTTCAACTTCTTCCAACACGAAGAAGCAGTTAAATCAGGATAAAGGCCTAATCAGTAATTGGCCATACAAATAGCAGGTTTATTCACCAACATAATTGAATTATAGTTTAAATATGAGATTTTGTTTTCTCAGCTTTTTTCGTATCTCTCAAATAGCAAGTTCTTCAGATTTTAGGAAGTACTGACTGTAAACAAATCTTCAGAATGTCTAAAGTTTGATCATTATTCTGCAGTGGTGGAACATGACTAAGTACATTTACTCAAGTACTCCATTTTATGCTACTTTATACTTCTACTATACTACAACTTAAAGGAAAATATTGTACTTTTTACTCCACTACATTTATTTGACAGCTGTGGTTACTTCTAGATCTTATAAAACATGATGCATTGTTATTGATTAAACTACCCAACAGTAGGCCTATATAAACAGTAAAATGCTGCTTAATGCATCAGTAATAACAATCTAATAATAAAATATATAATAGTATAATACTCTCAGGGCCAATTTTTTGCTTTATGAGTCCTACTTTACTTTTAAACTTTATGTACATTTTGGTGATAATACTTTTACTAAAATAACATTTTCAATGCAGGACTTTTACTTGTAATGCAGTATTGCTACTTTTACTTCAGTAAAGGATCTGAATACTTCCACCACCTGTTATTCTGTGTTTAAATCCTCAATTTGAGACTATAGCAGGCCATTAATTCCTCATTTTGCATTTTACACTTTCATTAGCTTTACAAGTGACCGCTCATCTCTAAAGACAATCTTTACAAAACTCAAAAAGAAACGGTGCTTTCAACTTTAGAGATCATGTATCACTAAAATTTGAGAACGCATTACTCAAAACAGACTTGAAAGATATACTTCCGCATCTTTTAAAATCGGGTCCACCACACGCAATACGTGTGGGGGAGAATTCATCCCGCATTGCTTCAGCTGCTGAGTGAAATGAGCACTTACCTCTCAAAAACGACTTGAGTTTAAACTCCAAGACTAAACTTTATATCAGGCTGCGTCATGAAGAGCTACATTCGGACTGCCGTCTTTACAGAAACAAAACCAAGTGGGAGGAACACTTCCTTCTTCTTTACGTGACAGTGTAGTTGGCAGATCACATGTGCTGCTTTTGATTAACTTTCCTTCCTATGTAGTATTGCAATACACGCACAGTGCACTAATCAAAAATAAACTACAACTAACCGAAATGTAAGACGCATTTTGTTAGGCCATTTTGACCTTGAAATCTCATTTATTATACCATGGCCGGGTTTACGTGTTATTCAATTCAATTCAATTCAGTCTTATTTACATAGCGCCATGTCATAACAAAGTTATCTCAGCGCATATTTACAGAGACCCAACAGTTCCCACCATGAGCAGCACTAGGAGACAGTGGCAAGGAAAACCTCCCTTTTAACAGGCAGAAACCTCGAGCAGAACCAGAACCAGAACCAGGCTCTGGGTGGGCGGTCATCTGCCTCGACCGGTTGGGTTGAGAGAGAGAGAGAGAGAGAG
>LKNJ01003122.1:47472-79933 GCA_002120245.1 Maccullochella peelii | reverse complement strand
ATACAGATGTAAAGAAACAGTAGTGGTAATGGTATTGATGTTAATATTAATACAAATAATACTAATAGCAATATTATAATAGTAATACTAATAAGACCAATAACAACAATAGCAGCAGCGGCTGTTGAGCAGGAACACGGGGGCAGCAGGTTGGCCTGCAACCACAGATCCAGACTCTGTAGCTCTGTTATGGGGCCACAGGGGCAAAAGAATTGCTGTTGGGCCCCTCTTGACCCCCACCACCTTTTCTGTGAAGGCATTTGTGAAAAAACAAAACACAACAAATAAACCACACAGGATCTTGCAGTGGTTTGTAAAACCATAGCGCTACTAGCTTTCACTGTTTGAACCAGGGTCTGCTTTACAGCTGGGATGTCACTTCATATGCAGTGAACATGCTGACATTCAGTTGCCCCAACAGTTATAAAGGTTCAGGCGAAAATGAAGCTAAAGAACATAGTGTTTAAAAGTGAAGGAAAACATTTTTGGAAATAAACTTATTCGCCTTTTTGCTGAGAGTGAGATGAGAAGACTGATAGCACTCTGTGAGTTGAGTATGAAGCTAGCGCCAGCAGTTGGTTAGCTTAGCTTAGCACAAAGACTTTAAACAGGAGGAAACAAAAATACACTCACTCACAGCTCACTAATTAACACATCATATCACTTTAGTGAACTTTAGAGGTGTGTATTTTTAAACTTTGGACACGTTAGCTGTTTCCCCGTTTCCCAGCCTTTTTGCTAAGCTAAACTAACCGGCTTCTGGCTGCAGCTTCACATTTAGTGGTATCGATCTTATTAATTCTCTGCCAGAAAGCAAATAAGCATATTTCCCAAAATGTTAAACTGTAGTAACTTATTAACTTCATTTAGCAATGCACCATGTACAATACAAACTAAAATGATTAAGATCTTAAAACAAGATAACTGAAGATGCAGTCTAGAGATTATATAATAATGCTGTCTTAGTTGATATTCTACTTTACTGTACTATTAAAATATGTTAAACCCACCTCATTCTGTCAAAACACTCTAATTTATGTAGCCTCTGTACTTTTGACACCATGCAGTTAACCTAGTCAAGAATGTGCTGTACATAAGACATACAGTGTGTGCAGAGTCATCACATGCATTTAGACTTTTTTTTCATTAACAGAGGGGCCAAGAGACAAGAGAGATGTGCAAATAGTTTATTGGCGGATTGACAGTAGAAGGGTATTTAATGTATACACTCTGTGACAGAAGAATAATTTGACAAGCATACAGTAGTAGATATATTCAGAATTATTCTCTAGAGCATGATTCTTTAAAACATGGGCAATCAACATGAGAAAATATGATTTAAAAAAAACCCTCAACCACACACACACAAACACACACAGGAGGAATAACTCAAAATAACAGGCATCAAATCACCATGTGTATATTTCAGTAAACTAATAATCATTTTTCAAAAAAGGCAATGTAATGAAATCAAATATACTTGGTTCCACTATGAGATTGAGGAATGTGTTGTTAGAGACATCTCAGCTTGGATTAGTGCTAAATGACTGTTGCTAGGTTTTGGATGGTGGTTGAAGAATGACAACATGTGAAAATGCAGGCAGGGGTGTTAAAACGATGACGCAAAGCGGACATTTTCCACTGTGACTGTGCTAAGACCACGAGGACACGACTCACCTCTAAAGCCTCTACCTGTCATGCAGGTGTCTCCTAAAAAGCAGTAGAAAACATCTGAGCCCGAACAGTGATCCGTTCGGACAGTTTTGTATACATTCCACATGTCAACGTCTAAAATAACAGTACTCTGATACAGAAAAAGATTGCATTGTTTAGGCAGATTTCACTACAATAATCGAGAAAAGTCTTAAATATCTGTTGTTCTGACTACTGCACCGCTGACCCTCAACACCCAGAATATCCACATAGCTTCAGTAGCATCGTTGTAAATGGGAGCTGGCTTTACAGAACATTTCTAACTTTTATGACATTCAACAATATTAATTTTCACTGCTCTATTTGTGAGAAGAATCTAGCCAAGCCCTGTCAAAAGACAATTATTTTTCAGCGCAGAGGAAGCAGCTACAACAGCCACACAAACACTAAGATGGAGAGCTGAAATACACACTTTTGTCCTGTCAAAACTACAGCCCCTCCTCCTTTCGACTGACACATAAGGCTCTACGGCCCAGGTATACAAGGCATTTTAAACACTGTTCATAATAATTTACAAGTGTGTATATGGTTAATTTCATCAAAATGTTGAAGCTAAATTAAAGGCAAAGGCAGGAGAAGCCATTCATTCCTTTCACTCTAATCAACAGTGTTCAGGGAATGAATGCTCCTCTTTCATTTTTGTTCCATGTTTTTTACACTTTTACAACTAAGCGACATGTTGTTGTCTTATGATCATTATAATGTATCCACCCTTTGGAAAATCAATCAGTTGCATGAATCATAAATAGGTTTTCTTTGTCTCTTTGTTCTTTAAATAATTCAAAATAAATCACTGGACACGGGGAAGGGTAAGAGATACACAGGTCATAATCTAAATATTCTCTACATTATTTTTAGAAGTCAAATAAATCCCTTCCTACGACTCTTTTACAGCCTTACAGTAGCCCATATCTCTCCCTCCCTCAGTGCTGAGTGTTGACAGCTTTGTTCTGGCGGTCCTCGGCCATCTGCACCAGCTCGTTGACAGTGTGCAGCAGGCTGTAGCCATGCTTCCTCAGCAGCTGCTGGTTGAGCCGCTGGTCTCTGAAGCCCATTTCCAGCAGCATCGCCATCATAGAAGGGTCCTGTCTGGTGGCTGGGTCGATGCCTCGCTGGAGGGGGGGGGGCAAAACAGATGGTGAGATGAGGGATGATGATATTCACTCTCCTTTTAGCTCTGTTTTGGTTCTCCACCAACTCCTGAGGGAAATATCTGGCCTTTTAGCTGCTAAATGCTCCACTATGTTCACCAGCTAGTTGCTAACTTTATCTGTCTGCTCTTTGGTGCTGGGCGGGTGGTGTACGTCGGCTTTATCTGAGCTTTTTTGTTGGAAACAGCTTCCTGCTACAGCTGGAAATGACACTATGAGAGCGGAGAGAGTGAATCAAAACAACCAAAACAATTAGCTGAAAGATGCTAAAAAGTTCAGTAGCTACTGTGGGAACTGCAGATTCGGGTGACAATTCTCTGTGGGCCTGTCACTACAGGCAACACCTTTCACATTACACATAGAAATGTGATCCATTGTTAAAATAAAAATATAGATTATAGCTTTAAATATTATCGAAATGTATCCCAAAATGACTGATGCAAATTCAGTCATGTTGGGATGCAATTATCACACAAAAAAACCTCCACAAGATCATGAGATCCTAGAAATGTGATATCTCACACACATGTTCTTCCCATTTTGATTACATCTTTGGAGGGACAATACATTTTGGCATGTTTGGCTGTTATGTAAGGAAGTACCGACTCATAACTCTACCCAACTCTTTACCTCCTCCTGAGCGTATCTCTGCAGAGCACTTATGACAATCAACAACTTACTTACTGAAACTTAATGCTGCAACTGTAATTATAATATTTATTTTATATTACGTTATATATTTTAAAAACGTAGACATAAGGGTTTCTGAATAATACCTGTATTGAACAGTTTGGTCCAGTGAAGAGAGCTTTATAAGCGGACGCTGCCACAGAAAGGGCCCCCTTGACAAGTCCCTCTGTGATGCCTCCTTGGCCCCTTGTATGAAGACAAGGATGTCGTTACACTGGGTTACATAACAGTATCGCAGAGAACAATATGTTCTAGTTAGACTTGTTTTAACAAAACGCACATGGATGTCAGAAAAGTTAAGAGGTGCGTCACACTGCTTTATGTGCTGTCACCGATTATACAGACAGACTGTTAGTTAAAAGTTATTCGATCACATTGTTACACAAAAAGATGATAAAGACATAAACGCAGTCAACACAAAAGAGAAACTACAGTGCAGGAATTTCCTTCACAACAGGGAATCATATCAAGTTTTACTCTTTGTTGTATTGCACCTTGGCTGCAAAGCGTTGCTGGGTCTGGGGTTGTATGTCTCAAAGGCACTGGATGCTGAGCCTGCTGATCTTGACAGACCAGACGACACTGCAGAGCAGACGAAAAGGGAAATAACAACACATACATAACATCAGAGGAGGAACAGAGCATTTTGCTGAAGCAACAAGTCATGAAAGCCTGTGCTTCCTGTCTTCCCACAAAGGGCAAAATGTGTTTCCTTTCTCTCCTCAACAGAGCCAACAGCTCCTCAGAGTACTAAACTGCTAATTCAGGTCAACAAAGTGAGTCACACAGGAGGTGTGAGGCAACAACAATCTAAGTTTAAATCAAAGTGCATGTCTTATTTACGTCAGTGGCTCAGAGAAACACCTAATAAACAACAGTATGCATTATAATGCTGTGATGTACTTATATCCAGTGATTCAAATAGTAAAACTCACCATTTAAGTGGACCCTTGGTTGGTGTGACTCATATGGTTCACAGGCTGGAGGACTGGGGTCCTCAGCCAGGTACAGTGCCTCAGACCTGAAACATACAGTAAACAAAGAAGAATTAAACCACATACAGTAAGGTTGTAGCAGGGAGATACAAATTAAAATGGATTGGGATCATTTCTAGGTTTTATTTTAATCCCAAATCCAGTAATTAATTTGCATTGTTTTTAAATATGAAAAAGTTAAAAAACCTGCAGCCCTAGTGCAGTTTCTTCCTACATTCCTACTTTATTCCTCACCTTCTCTGACCAAAATCATATTCCAAGCTGTTCTCACTGCAAGAGGACCCTGATCTGACCCTGATGTTTTCATGCAAAACATCAGTAAACATTAACACTTGGCTTCAACCAAACTTTTGGCACATTTCACTATGTGTATTGATACCTGACAATTTTAGCAAGAAACAGAACACATTTTTAAGCAGGAGAACATAAGATCTGGCAGCAATCCAGTTTAAATTGCTCTACTTGTTTTAGAAGTATTTTTTGATGAAAAAAAACATCAAACCCTAACCACTGAACACAAAAATGGACAAACCTCGATCCACCTGCACAAAATATAAACAAAATATCTGTAATATCTATAATTTCACTCTTCAGACATTTGAAAAAGTTTGTTTTATGCATGCTAACAGATTTCTGAACTGCACAGGGACCATTTGACTGAGCTCCCATCTAACCTGGGTGAGTAGAGGGTCGGTGGGGGCTGCAGGGGGTCAGGCAGCACCGGTGGTGGCACCACTTCAGGGGTGAGCGTCACTGCGTCCAGGGTTTGGGAGGCGCACAGCATCTGGTTCACACTGCTGTGGATAGGAGGGACAGGTGGAGGCCACATGTTCACCGATGAATCCTCATTATCGACCACCATGGCTAAGGCCACACCAGCAACGGCAGCAGCGGCAACATCAGACTGCGACATGGCGGAGCTGTACATGGACTCGCCCAGAGGCCGGCTGGTGTCAAAGCAGTCTGGGAGTACAATGATGTAATCGTCGCAGGAGGAGACAGAGGAGGTCTGGCTGCTGACCTGAGACACAGGAGGAGAAGATGGTGACAGTTATGGACTAAATTGGGAAAACATTGCTGTCTAGTGAAAACCACATATCTCCAAATTTGATGATTGAGATTTTTTTTCAAAAATTCATGATCCGCTTTGTCCTTTAAAATGTAATGTTAAGTGTTTGTATAAGAAGGTTGAAACCTCACCTCTTCCCAGTCTTCTCCTTTGGTTCCACCCTCCTCTTTCTCTTCTTGAGTATTCCTCATGTCATCCAAGACCATGACCTCTTCGTCTTCGTTATCATGATGCGAACCGATATGCAGGTTTTCAGTTGCTGGTTCCAGCAGAAGAACTTGAAGAAAGAAAGTGGGGACAAAAACACACCAAAATGAGCATCTGAAAACTGCAGGTGAGGCTCAATTAATTAATTACTACAAACATTACAACATGGAACCGCAAATGTTTTAAGATAAGTTAAATCAAGCACTGTTTTCTATGTGTTTTGAAATATTTGTATTCAACAGAAGAAAAAAAAAAAGAAATGAGGGAAAAATTAAGAAAAAATTTGAAAATTGGAAGCTGAATTGGAAACAAACAGAAATAAGCAGAATCCTGGAAGTCGTTCTCTGACCTGGCCTTGTCTCCTCTTCCTGGGTGATCAGGTTGAGACCTGTGCTGGGAGGTAGAGCTAAACTCTCAAGTCTAATGGCACAGATCTCCTCATTCCCTTCTTGCACCGTCTCTGTCTTCTCAGCCTCTACAGCTCTCTCGAAGCAAAAGCTGGGGCCTCGGGAAACAACTAGAAGGTTTTTATGGAATAAAAAAAGTCTGAGTACCTCATTAAACAGCAACCTTTAAACACAAAACAATTGTCCTGTATTTCTGAACATAGTGTTGTTCGATGACTTTGGTAACAGTACAGAAAAATATAGTGGGATTAAGGGAGGTACAGTGGCTTCTCACCCTGTGGTCTGTGGCTGCCGTGCTGGACTCTGCGCAGGGGTCTGTGATCGGGGGCTTCCTCCAAGGTGAGGGAGCGGATGACCGTCTCACAGAGGAACTGGGCTCCGCTGATCTCCTCCTCCCTGTCCTCCTCCTGGGTCACAGGCTCCATCAGCTCCCTCTGCTGCCTCAGTTTCACTCCTAGGAAAAATACAACAAACGTTAAAAGATTTAGCACCGCACTTCTATAACTCTGCCAGACTCACAACGGACAATTAAAATTGATGCAGCAGAACCAGAGATATCGTCTTTTTTTTATTCCACACATTTTTCTACCCACAATGCAACTCAACCGTTGCCAGTTCAGTTGGAGATTCAGATTTCTTTCAGTTTCAAACTCGTAGTCTTCAGATGCAACAATGCTGCCTCAAGTCACTTGAGGCAATCTCTCGCAGCTCCCTCTGGAGCCACAAAAGGCTTCATACAACTTTTTTTCACATATGCAGTAGTACTCTCGAAGGCTTGTAAACAAACTCTAATATGTAAAATCGGTGGAGTTCCGCTTTAACATTTGGCTCAACATTTCAAAAACCAGTCTCTCCAGTGAGTCATTCGCGACTCTGGAGGTTTTCTAGCACACAACCGGTCTTACCAAAAAGTTTTCTGACCCCAGTGACCTCGGTGTCTTCTTTCATCTGTGAAGGGATGGCCTTCTCCAACACTGGTGCATCATGGGGCAGAGGGGATATGCAGGGCGTCAAATCTACAAATTAGGGAGAGCAAACAACACAGTTTACACACTTGAGCGTTAATGTGATATTAAATGTGGTGCGATATTCAAGCCCCGACATAGTCTAAATACACTTTAGAAGTAACAAGTGTAGCCATAAGTGTTCCTACAAAAGCCAAAGCTATTTGGGGAGGAAGGAAGTTGCCTAAGAAACAGTATAGCTGTCTCACAGCTCCTGTTAAATCAACTTCTCCAGTGTTTAAAGTATCATATATTGCTTACCCACAGGAGTGTTGTTGGGAACCTTCTCCAACTCTTGCACAATATTTATATCCAGCAACTCAAATGACAGTAGGTCCTAGAACAAAAGACAAGCAGGGAGAATGAATGCTGTTCTATCGATCATGAACTTGGCTTGGTTTGGTCACTTAGCATATGTGCAACACTGAGATGAAGCAATACAGAGGGAGCATTGACTGAAACTAGTTTAAAAACGTGTTTTAAGTAGCTGAATGTCACAGCTTTCTGAGTTTGCACCTGTGCAGTCAGCAGGTCGGCTGAGGGGAAGTAGCAGTCTTCATGGTTCAGGTCTACAGACAAGCCAGGTATGTCCTTAGACCTTACCTCCTTCTCCTTCTCCACTGGCCTCACCTCCTCCTTCTGAAGCACACACAAGAATGGCATCATTAGCATCACCACAGTTCACTGCATTCAAAGATGGCCCTTTATGTTATATTTATGAGAGTTCCACTGTTACATTTTTAACAGTATAGTGGCCCCATGGATTTAAGGATACCAGTATTATTCTGGATTATCTGTTTCCTCAAATCCTGATCACAAACATACCTGTTTACATTAATTTGTTACATTATTGCCCTGGAACCAGGACCTACACAGACCACAATAACTGCCTTATATTCATGTTGAACTTTTAATCTTGAATTATTTAGATACTTATTTTTTCTTTTCGGAAAGGCATTCGTGGTGGAAGGAGTACTCAGATATTTTACTTAAATAAAAGTACCAATACAACAATGTAGAAATACTCCACTACAAGTAAAAGTCCCACCAAAAAGTATTTTGTACTTACAATCAGCAAAATATACTTAAAGTATAAAGCATAAAAGTATTGGTTGTGCAGTAAAACGTCTCCTGTGGCTGATAGATTGTTAATATGTGTAAGTAGCATTTTACTGTTGTAGCTTGTTACGGTGGAGATCATTTTAACTACTTTAGATACAGTCAGGTAGTTTTGTCCAGTGGTTTTCAAACCTAGGGGTGAGGCCCCTTGAAAGGGTCACCTGATCCACCATCTGAGGGGGTCATGAGATAATTCATGGGAGAGGAAAGAAGAAAAAACAAAGTTCTGCTACACAAATCTGTTTTCATTTTTAGAACTTTTCTCTAACCTGTAACCTTTTTTTGTGAAATATTGGATACCTTTACCTCATTGGTTCTCAAACGGTTATTTAAATTAAACAATCAGAGGTTTAGAGGAGAAGTCACTCTTTGGTAGAACTGTTAACAACGCATCTGACACATGGCCCCAACCAGACACAAAGATTACTGGTTTAATCTTAACAATGTGTTGTATTTTATAAGTTTATCCAATGTTTTTGTGTAAAATCTGTAACGTAACTAGTAACTATAGCTGTCAGATAAATGCAGTAGAGTAAAAACTACAATATTTCTTTGGATAATAATAATAATAATGGATATACTCAAGTAAAGTACAAGTATGTCAACATTTTACAGTACAGTACTTGAGTGAATCTACTTTCCATCACTGACACTCCAGTATCTCAAATCATGTCATAATCTAGGTGCACATGTTGATGTTCTCACTGCAGCTGTACAGGGAGTCATTGGATAGCAGACTTGCCAGTCGTTTGCTCTGATGCCCGAGTGCGTTGCGGCTGTCACCAGGGTCGACCACGATGCTGCACCAGACACGCGGGCCAAACTGACACCCGCAGTGCGCCAGCCGCCAGTGGGAGGTGTACGTCCCCTCCATCACAGGAGCGACAAAGGCCACACTGACCACTCCCACTTGTCCGGGCAGCAGCAAGGGGACCGGCACCTCCCTCTTCTCCTCTGACGCCAGGCCGAGGTTTCCCCACATGAACACTAGCTGGGTGCACGCACACACATACACAAAACACAAAATAGGAATACACATGCGAAAAAGCACAAAGACAAGAGCATGCAACCAAAGTCACGCAGCAGAAAAATAACACGCTCAAGTGAGGCATACACACACACACACAAACGCACACACACACACACACACACTTTCGTACAATGACAACGACGTAAAAACTTAAACCACAACACAGATTCAACTGAATTCAAATAATAAACATCTCAGACAAAAAGGGCATTAGTTGTATTAGGCTGGGTAAGAAATCTTAGCTGGTGTTAGTGGATAAGACGTAGGCAATGAGCTGAATGGGGAGTCAAAGTGGAAGTGAAGCAAGGCGGCAAAGAGAGAGTGGAGCCTGTCCTCTCGAAGGGTGGGATGGGTACCTTAGTCTCTGTGGTCCAGCTGATAGTGCCCGAGTTCCTCATCTTCCAGTATTTGATGAACTTGGTACCAGGCTCCAGACGGGTGCCGTCCGGCAGATTTTCATCCAGAAACAACGCAGCCATAGTGGGCACCAAGGACGTGTGCGAGACCCCGGGACCCCTAGTTTCAAGTGTACAGAGCATTGTTGAAAATAGCCCTGGGTTCTTATAATACCCATCTCTTTTGTTCTCTACGAATCAAAAAAGCAGGACCCCAGATTTTTTTTTTTTTGCAGCTCAAAAGCAATTTTTCTTAGAAAATCTATGAAGCAGCAGCAGCAGTTTTCACATTGAGGTAGTTCCAACATTTTCCACCACCCCAGAGCAGCCAGCGATACACTCATACAGACTAGATTACAAAGATGGCATATTTTGATTTCTTTTCTTGGAAAAAAAGACTTTATTGCATCCATGCTGGGTTTGAGGCACCCAGCACTGTCGGACGCCCTTCCGAGGTGGCGCTTACTCTGGACTGGAGGCCTGGGGATCAGGGACCAGGGCAGGGATGGGACCTTGGGCTGGGGCTGGACCTGAGGCTGTTTCTGAGGCAGCAGGGGGGGGCAGGGCTGGGACCTGGGTGGACGCGGAGGCCATGTTTGTCAGGTTGGCTCTGCCTGAGGTAGAGGGCCCACTCCACTGCAGCCCCCTCTTCTCCAGTCTCAGTTTCTTCTTGATTTCCTTCACTTCAGCTCTTAGCTGCCTCCTTTCAGCTTTGAGGCGCTGTCGCTCAGCCTTGCGCACTGTCCTGTCTCCTCGCCTTGGGAACCTGGTTTGAAATGTCATCAGGAACACCTATTTGTTGACTATCAAATGTTTATTTGCCAAGAACAACACACATACACACTCACAATTCATTATTTACATTAATCTAGCTGCTAAAACATTTTTTGCAATCCTGCTTTGCATCCATTTACATTTATGTTTTCCTCCATTAACGTAGAAGAAGTGATAGCAAAAAGGGCTAGCACTGCTGTAAGTAAAAATGTCTTTATGTTTCAAGAAGTGGGGAGATTTATCCTCAGTCTTGGGGGTTTACCTCAACTCTCCCGACATGCCATGCTCAGGGATGGAGAGAGGGGTCTTGGTTCTCACAAGGTTGTGGCTAGGATCATGGCTATGCCTGCACATCTCGCACAGGATGCAGGACGGGCACACACTGGCAGGGAAAAAGCCAACAAAAACATCAATATGGAAACTCATAAAGCTGCTTAGAGAGCACAGAACATGCAAGAAGAAGAAAACCATAGACAAAGGTCTAAATGATCATTAAAAGTGTGTGTGATGTGTTCAAGGAACCCCAACTGTCACTTATTGATTCATCAGGTGAAACATTTTCTGAATTTGTAAAATGTATGCCATGATTAATCAAATTCTGTATTTAGACATTGAACTGTCTCCTCTTACATAAGCCTCTTAGTTACCCAGTGTTCTCAAAATACTTCTTATTATATTAGAATGTGTTCCATGCCTACCTGCACTTGTAGGCCCCTTCAGAGGTGAGTTTGTTGCAGCTGCTGCAGTTTGGGGTATAGCCAAGAGATCCATTTGAGGTGGAGGGGCCTGGCCTGGGCCCTATAGGACCGCCGCTGGCTCCAATGGCCTCAAGGGGCCCATCAGATGATTTGTGGGTACAACACTGGCCAGAGAAGTCATTGCACATCCTTTCCACTACCTCTTTCACCACCTCATCTTTAAACTACAAAAAAAAAAGAGTTTATGTTAGTAGGAGCTAAACACGACCATTCATTTGGAGCACAACAGATCGCTTTACATCAATCTTTATTCATTTAAATCTTACCTTCTCCATGTAAGATCTGAACCACATGGGAGGTGGCTCATCTTCTGGCTTGCTCCCCTTGCTGTCCTTTACCATGACCTGTATCAAAATACATCAGACTTACATCAAACCTATGCTAAGTTCAACTATCATTATTAGTTTTCCCTACATGCATTGAGCATTATTAACCCCCACAAATCCTGTAAAATTTCCATTATTGCCAAATAAATGCACAGGCAATTAAATACTGTTATCTAACCTTAAGATAAACTGATTTTAGGCAACAACCACATCAAAATTATTTCAGAAATGATACCCCAAGAGCCAATAAACAGTTGCTGACACTGATGCAAACTATGTGTTCAAGTGTGGTTCTAGAATGTAAAATTTATTGTAGCTCAGCAATGCCAAAAACACTGTAAACACTGCATGTGTGAGAGTGTATAAGAAGCAGAAAGTGGAGGAAGAGGAGGAGAATCCGTTTGGTTTCTTACAGCTTCTCGCTCTGGGGTGACCTGCGTGCCTTTGTCCACTGTTTTGACCCTCGATGGATAAGGAGGAGCAGGCCTGAGGTCTCCTTTCAGCTCCTTCACCTCCGTCTTCAGTGGGCCTCCACAGGCCTGCCCTTTCATCTTGTACACGTTCATGTGCAACTGGTTCCCCTGCTTCTCTGCACTCTGTACAGGAAATAAGCATGCCACACATTCCACAGGAGACTGTCACAAAAGTATGCAAAACACAAATAACACACGTGACATATTCAAGAACACAAACAAACTGTTTAGGATTTAATATATCAACACACATTTGCTATTTGTTTTCCTTGGTGTATTCTGTGCAACTGTAACTAAGTGAATGCTGTTACACTGGAACTACTACATATTTGTAATGTGTTTATGTCTCACAGTGCATCCTGTCTATATAACGCATGACATCCTGTCATATTGTGTCATGTACGTAGAGAGTACCTCATGTAATGAGAAGTATTTTTTTTTCTATTTTCATTGACTGAATTCTACTGTGACTATAATGTTCACTAAAATGTCCCATATTCTGCATGATCTCTGCACATATCCCTCTGTAATGACACTGACTTGTGTTGTTAAATTTAATCCTGTCTTTGCTCTTCTACAGAAATCCAGCAGTGCCCCAGTACCTTGATGGCTTCTTCATATTCATCTGAAATAAAACAAATCAACAGTAAGTTGCTTGGACAATTGACTGATAACCAATTAACATTTCTAGATTCTTCAGTTACATTTCTAAGCTTATGTAAATCATTATCTCATGTGTGTGTTGTTGCTTATATTCTTATACTTCAAAGATATCATGCAATTAAGATAAACAAAAAAGTATTTTTCTCACCTTGACTGTTAATGCAAATCTGAAATAAAAAGTGAATAAGATCAGAATGAACTTAAGCACAACCAAAACATCCTTATAATTTTGCAAATGAATGTAAAAATACTAGAGCTCTACAGCATTTCTACACACTTCCGTACCTCTTCATTATCCTCATCAAAGTATTTGACTTGAAAGTGGTTGATCCCAAAAGATGCCTTGATCTGAAATATAATTTTAAAAAGTTTAGATCAAGTCCATGGCATACATCTTCTTATTAAATCAAACTTTTTTCCCCTCACACGTGTAATGAAAACATCCTATAATGGAGCGTTGAGAAATACCTCTACAGCTAGCTAACTTACAGTACAAACGCATTATAGCAAACGGAGCAGATTTCCCTTTCCTTGCGTGTATTGTGACATTCTGGCTGGCCTAAAAATTACCACATTGTGTACACATTTTTGTCGCAGCAGTATCGACTGTCCTTCAGGTGGTCTATTGTTTACGTGGCTAGGCCATGTCTGGGCCTGCTTTTCACCAAACTGCGCCAGCGTTTAGCCAACAAGCTCTGCTAGCAGCTTACCCAGGCTTCAACGGATTCCCACTCCAATTTGTCCAAATCCTGAGCGAGAAATCTCTTCACATTCCCCCGGAAATTGACTTTAATAGTAACAGGCAGCCCCATGTCAGCCGTTTATGAGTATATAATGGCTATCATTTGCGGTGACACCGGCCTATTTGATCCCTGTTGCCCTCGACTGTCTTTTCTTGTTTACATCGTCAGCTGCGTCTAGAAAAATACGGTGACGTTTTGCGCACGCGCAGTCAAAATATCGCCTCTGTCGCGTGTCGAAGTCGTCATCTTTAAGCTCACAAGTGTGGCTGACAAGCAATAAGCCACACGTTTACAAGTGAATTTAATGCTGTTGGGACAATCGTTCTTCGCCTATTTGATAGCATAAGATGTCTTCACTCCTCAAGGTGAAAAATGAACTTAAAACCAAGGTAAGGTTTGTTTTTTTGGAAACCCTAGTTGACGTTATACGACGTGTTGTTGCCATTTGCTTGCTAGCATGTTAGCCACGTTTTGTAGCATGATGTGAGAGCTCTCATAAGGCCAGGCTAATAGCTAACAACGGTTAACCGGCTTGTTTCCCGCCTGTTACAATACACCTGTCAACCCTCCCAACAGGTGCTGTGTCACAGTGACGGTAAGCTTCGTGAGGAGTGAAGGGACGTTTACGTTACAGCCCTGTGTGACTAAATAACGGTTACTCTTGGAAGACCACATGCATTAAAAAGGCCTTAGCTGCCAAGTTAGCCAACTCAACAATCTGCCGTTGTAATATCGTTACCTGCGTCATGTTACCTAATGTTATAGCTTTTAACTCTCATACAGACATACAAGCAACATTTACAGAGTCCATGGTGGTAACTTAGGCCAAAATAAACCACTTCAGGTCTAAAAAAAACTTCAGCGTTTAGCTAGATAAAATGAATGGTTTTGCATATGGTCAGTTGCAGCCGGTCTGATATTTGGACTCTTGTCTTATGTGTTTGCAGGTTGATGCTTTCAGGGAACGCATCACTTCAGAAGTAAGTATCTGTTAACATGTGGGGGGAAATGTATTGTGAGCACTGTTACACACTCAAAACTGTTTGGGTTTTCAAGCAAGACTCGACTAAAAGTTTGCATTTCTTTCAGGCAGAGGATCTAGTTGCAAATTTTTTCCCAAAGAAGTTGCTGGAACTTGATCACTTCCTAAAGGTCAGTTACATGTTCATTCATCTAAATGCACACTGCATAGATCTGTGTACATCTTGGTTAGGAGTGAGTGATGCATAGATAAAATTTTCTATCACGGTATATGTAGTTTTATACACTATATATCCTAATAAAATAAACTTTCTGGGAAATCAATTGAGAAACGGTTTATTGATAGTTGAGTTATAAAGTTCATTCTCATCCATTTTGCGTTAAAAGTTGTTACACAGATGAGAAGTCTAATCCAGTAAATTATCACGCTGATGCAAAAATCCATTGATTTGCAGCATTGTCCACACTGGCCTAAGACACCCAGACATATTAAAGGGGTAGCTACCACAGCATAAATGGTTTGGCAAAATATTTGACAGTTTGCAAATTTGTATAGCCTCACAGTACTGATCATCATATCACCCAACCCCTAATCTTGTCAAGTCACAGAGCATAATACGTAAAGAAAAATAGTTTAGCTAGCATCATTGTTGTTTTTTTCAGGATCCAATCATAAACATCTCTGAACTGAAGGAGATACATTCAGAGATAAACCTGACAGTGCCAGACCCCATCCTGCTCTCAAACCTGCATGACGGACTAGAGGCGGTGAGGCTCCATTTTTTTTTTTTTTTAGAGTTCCAATTAAATCCTCGATGCTTTGAATACTACTGTGTGCAGAGCAGAGGTGAGATTTGTAGCCTGATCCTGTTTTTATCTATTTCACAGCAAAATGCCAAAAAGAGAAAGCTCGAGGATGGAGGTGGGGAGGACATGGGTGAGTAAAAGACTAGTAGGTAAAATAGATTTAAAGCGATAAAATTGTGGTTGCTTAACATTTTCTGGATAGACAGACACCGTTTTAAGTAAATTCCAGGTTCAAGAACCATTATGCTGTGAATTTGTGAATTACAATTTATTTTACCCTCCTTTCTCTCTTTCCCATATCACCCAGTCACTGGCACCAAGGTCTTTGTCATGCCTGGTGGGATGATGAAGAGCAACGGAAACCTTGTTGTTCTTATTGAAAAGGTCAAACCAGAGATCAGGACACTCATAGAGAAATGTAACACAGTAAGTAATGTCTTTAACCAAGGGCCATACTCCTGCATCAGTAGTTTATCTCAGTAATGTTGTATTGCTTTCAGGATTGCCTACACGAGTACCAAATCAGGAATTGTGTAAAATAAATGTAGGTCTAATGAAGATTTATTAATGAAATAGGGGAAAACAAAACAGGTTTATGAGAATTATTTTAGAGGTGTCATGCTTTGATGATTCAAAACTTACTCTGCAGTCTTATCCACTGAGACATATTGCAGGGAATTTAATTGTAAATAAGAGATGTGCTTCCTTGGTTGTTGAACAGAAGTGTCTAGCTTCAAGGTATAATGCTCCAACATGTGAATGCATGTAGGTAGGGCTGTGCGATATGACCAAAATCTCATATCCCGATGTAAGTCATTCCATATCCAGATAACGATGCATATCACGATATAGCACATTTTCTGTAAATTCCATAAATAAATAGTTTATATAATATAACTTCAAGAAAAGGTCTATTTCTTGTTACATTTTGAATTATATACTCAACAAATAAAAAGTACTTACTCATATTTGCGGCATAATTTGCAAAGTAACGTTGCACTTTTCTGGTCCGTGTCAGACCTTTTATACCCAAACCACGTCCATGCGACAGAATTAGCCCCTCTTTTGGTACGAGCTCCTTGTTTTGTCCTGTCTGGTCGGAGTCCTCCTCCTGTACTGAATTACCCCATTCTGTATTACATTCACTCTCCGCCATGTTTGTTTGTGTTGCCTTCATGCAAATTTCTTGCCTGCATCCGTGCTGTGCAAAAGAATGCAAAGCGTCGCCCAAATGACAAAAAATTTGTGTGATTTGCGACACAACGAAATAAGCGATGGAGCATAATATGAAATGATAGACTGTTTTCTGTCATCACACGATATGTATCATCATATCACACTGCCATACATGTAGGGAATGTTGCAAGAAAAATATAAAGAATGCTGAGCTTCCCAGACAGCTACTGCAAGCGTTGTGGGTATGACTGGTTTTCTTTTCTTCTGCAGGTCAAAATGTGGGTTCAGCTGCTTATCCCTAGGATAGAGGATGGCAACAACTTCGGAGTGTCCATCCAGGAGGAGACAGTAGCTGAACTCAGAACAGTTGAAGGGGAGGCAGCATCTTACCTCGACCAGATATCAAGGTTTGTAGAAGTCTTAACCATATTTTTTTTTTTTCCCAATTGGTGCCATATAAGATGGTTTAGAAACTGCAGGGTTTTGTTTTTTTTGCTATCTTTGTTTACTTCAAACATTTTGTCTGTCTTTACTTCTAGATACTACATCACAAGGGCAAAGTTGGTTTCTAAAATAGCAAAATATCCTCATGTGGTAAGTGAATATTATCTAAAAAGAATCTAAGTAGATCTTGGTACTGAGAGAACAAAAGACAGAATACAGTGGATATCAAAAAAAAGTCCACACATTTTAAGATATTCTGCTTTAATATATATGTGATGGGTGGATGAAGCCTCATGATGCTTTGGGGCTTTCTTTCTGTTTGTGCCGACAAAAGATTGGAGGCTTTAAACTCAGCAAGCACAGTGACATCTGGTGGTTTGCAAAGCTGACAATAGCCCTCCAACACCTCGCTTATTTAATGTTTTCAGTCTGGAGCTAATGTGTTGCTAATACATTCTAAGTAACTGGTAATTTACTGGGATAAATGTATTTTACCCTTTTTTTATTTTTTATTTTACCTTCTTGTGGACTGTGTGCATCTACTACATTAGTTACAGCTGTATTTCGTTTGGGGATTCAGTGTTGACCTTTCACTGGTGATATTTTGTCGCTTGGTCAGCAGTAAGCTGATCATAGAAAAACTCTACTAAATCACAAAATGGCTGTTTATAAAAAAAGAGTCCGTACAGATGATGCTCCAACAAGGGCATATAGGGAGCAGATCAAAGATGCCTGTCAATATTTGTTTGGATCACAGATCTCACAAGTTATAATCCTTAAGATTTGAGTCCTGGTTGATTGGCGACTCTCGTGGTTACTGGTGGTAACAGCAAGTGCCTTTTTAATTTGACCGCAAACACTCCTTGAGCAGCTACATTGTCAGAAATACAACAGGAGAGCAACTGATGCGTCTGTTTACAGTGCGGCCTGATAAACTCATGTTGTTTTAATTATGAAATAAGCAACTATGATCTGAATTCCTGCAATATTTAAAACTGATCTGCTGTCAAATAAATTCCCCAAATAACTCTTGTTTTCTTGGTGCATTTTTGAAAAAAACATTGTGCATTAGCACTAACCTATGTGACAAATACATTTCATTTCCTGTGATTGCTTCACAATAAAAGCCCCCCCTTGTTTCCTTAGTTGAAAGCTTTTAATGTGAAGCAGCAGTAGGAAATGTGTGATTTCCATTAGCAGCAATTTAGTACAGCTCTGATACAGTGTTAAGAGAGTGGACAGTAAACAGTGAGGCTGGCATCAATGAATTTAATTTATTTAAAATTACAAGCAGCAACGCTGGATTACATGCTGCATCACTTCCTGTGAATCCCATGTGTGTGTGACGGCAATTTGAATCCAGGGCGGGAATGGTGGAATGGATTGCTGAAAAAATGCAGACTATAAATAATATAAAAAATGGGATTGGGATCCATGAATATCTTAAGGACTGTAACTTTAATCTACAACTGTTATACAAGTCTGCCAGTAGTGGTTGCTGCTAACAACCAAATGTTCAACTGAAACCAACTGTTGGCGTTTTATTTGTTGTTGTTTTGTTTTTTTAGGAGGACTATCGGCGCACAGTAACCGAGATTGATGAGAAGGAATACATCAGTCTGAAAATCATAGTTTCGGAGCTCAGAAATCAATACGTATGTATTTCTCACATCACTATCCATTAAAGTTTATTTTATACCAACATAAACTGACAAGTTATTGGAAGTATTTTACTGTATTTTCCACATGATCATACTGGGTTTTGTTTGTTTTTTTCTGTGAAGGTAACGTTACACGACATGATCCTGAAGAACATTGAGAAGATCAAGAGGCCTCGAAGCAGTAATACTGACGCATTATACTGATGTTCATCCACTCATCTCAGCCTCCTCCCACCTCCACCCCTGTCCCCCTGCCATGCCCGTTGAGCTACAGTAGACTGACACTGGTCCACAGGACTACAACTAGACATTCACCTACTTCAGTACAATCAGTACCGCCCAGTACAAAACATAGCTTCCATAGATGGACACCACGCACATGTTTTTGTTTTAATTGTAAAATATTTTTCTTGTTTTAAACCATTTGAAGGAAAATGGGGAGATAGATCATAGACAACAAAAAGCGCTATGTATTTTTTAAATTTAATTAAACATTTTGTCCTCAGATCTTCGTGAAATTGCTTCATTTATAGCTCTCAAGAAAAATTCAGAGCAAAGTGGTGTGTTTCATGCCCACTGCTTCACTGAATGTTTGTCATTTAGTGAAGCAGAATTATTTATTTTTTTTAGTCTTGTATTAGACTCCTACTGCATCTGCAGGATGGTTGTTTATAGGATATGCAACACAAAAGCTGTTTGTTTCTCTCTGAATGTTATACATTACACAGTGGACAAGTAATCGTAAGACTAAGAATTGTAACAAATATGAATACTGCAGGTTTTAGGTCCACAGGCTTATTGGTTTTCAGTGAAAACATCCATATCATTCACACGTCCATAGGTTTGTGTTACAGTAAAATACCTTACTTATTAGAATTTAGATAAGCATTGGGTAGCTATGTTTCCTCTTGACCTGCAGATGTCACTGTGGCCTCTAACTACCACCTCTGTACATCAGCAGACTTAACAGCTGGACTGAAGGCCAAGCGCAGTATAGATATATTTGATTGTTTTTAAATATTAAGTTCTTTGTAATATGAGCACAACTAACAGGAAAAAATCTAATTTACAGGGTTCCTACAAAGTTTGGAAAATGCTTAATTTTAACGTTATCTCTTAAAAAGCTGTACAAACCCTGAATTTAACAAATAATGTTTCAATTGTTAACAAATCCCCAGGAAATTGGATTAAAATTAAACCTACTAACTGTCAGTGCCATTATGGTCTTGTATGTATATGTATGCTTCAAATCTTACCTTTGATGTGACTACACACAACTATGGCTTGACTCCATTTATACAATTTAGAGGTTTGGCTAAACTTAGGTACAATTTTGATGTGCTTGAGTAATTCCATTTGATGCTATTTTATACTCCACTACATTTCAGAGGCAAATATTGTACTTTTTACTCCACTACATTTATTTTAAAGCTTTAGTTACTAGTCACTTTGCAGATTCATTTCATTAATACAAAATATAATCTACTAATAAATGATGGTGTAATATTATAGATTAAGCTACCCAGCAGTATTTAAACTGGTTACAGTAAGTCCCACCTTTACCAGCTGCAACATTAAAGTGATGCTTACACAGGAATGCATCAATTGTTATAATCCAATAATTTAATATATGATTCTGAAATGGGACATTCTGCATAATGAGTACTTTCACTACACTTTAAGTATATTTTGATGCTAATACTTTTACTGTGCAGACTTTTAGAATGAAGACATGAATACAGAATACAAAATCACATCTTTTTCAGTGGGCTCATTTATTTGGGTGGACAGTCTGAATAAATCCAGTATGGGAATGTGCACTACACCTGACATGCTTTCTCAGACTGAGATTGATGTTTTTGTTGTGCTGATGAGACAGTAGTGATAAGATTGGATCTGTACATCATAATTGATAAAAACAACCAATTTGAGCATACTGTTGTAAATATAAACTGATGTAAACAGCGGAGTGTTGCTCTGTCTTACCCACAATGCAGCCTGCACATACAGTATTGAGCAGCGCCATATAGATATGGCTTCATGAGATAAGCACTGAAAAAGAGTAAAGAGAGATAAGATGGTTAAAAAAGGAGACAGGTAGGAAATGTCACACAGCCACGACTATTATGTCATCAAAAGGGGTCTCACATTTCCCTCTCACCTGGACCCTGTCTTACTGTGTTGTGTACACTTGAGATTAATTATGTTTTGATTTGTAAAATAAGTGAAAAATATAGTCAAAATATGTCAAAGTACATATAAAGATGACATTTTTAAGTGAAATTTTGAACATTCCTATCATGATCATCAACTGTAGGTCATTTTCCTACCTTTTTATCACTACTTCAATGACTTTAAGTTACATATAATTGCACTCAGCTGCAAATTACAGAAGAGTTTTATAATCTAATTAGCAGAGTTGCGGAGGTGTGTCTGTCTCTGCAATCCTGCTGATCTCAGTACCACAGATCTGAAGTTCCTTTGATATGTTGTCTGTGCAATGTACTACTTTTAGAGCCTTAAGGAACACACGTGCTGTCTGTAACGCATTCTGCCCCTTGACCCTCCATGTCTCTTTTGAAAGCTCATGGCTGTGGTGAGAGGCAGTGTCACTATGTGGGACTGGCGAGTGAAGGGAGCATGCTCTGGTTAATATTTAATGGTTGTTCCTGCCAGAGAATTAATCAGTATCAGTCTGAGGCATTCGGAGAAAACCAATAGGGGAGCACGGCACGGCTAAAATAAGCAGCCACAACTCTTTATAGAAAGCAAATGGTTATAAAAACAGTTTTTATTTAAATTGCTAACAATATTTTCCTTCCATCATTTATGCATCATTGAGCTGAAAAAGCACTTTTGTTTGCTGAGGTGTAGGTATCCTCCTGTTGACATTAAAGGAGCCTGCAATGTGTGAGAGAAAAGACAGCTGTCCTAAACAGACAGAGTGGTCAACACTGAAAGACCCTGAAGGCAGAATACAGACAAAAATAAACTACCAGAATTTGATTCCCAGAGGTTTTTTGATACCACTTTCATGTCTGTGTGTTCAGTATGGAGGTTGAGTCAGGAGACAGTTAGCTAAGCTAGCCTGGCTCTGTCCAAAGGTAACAAAATCCTAAAGGTAACTATCATCTCTAAAGCTCACTAATTAACACGTTGTGTCTTCTTTGTTTAATCTGTACAAAAAAATGTCAATAAAAGGCAATTTGTGGTTTTGCCATTTGGCTGCCAGGCAACCAGCGGAGACTCTAGGAAGTCAGTGCTCCTGGCCGAGAAATAGCCCAAAACCCTCTGTAAAACCACAAACTGACATTTTTATACTTCAGCTTTTGTACAAATTAAACAAATGAGATATAACTTGTGACTTAAGGAGTGCTGGACAGAGCCAGGCTAGCTGTTTCCCCATTAAGATAAGCTAACCGGCGACTGGCTGTAGCTTCATATTTAGCATACAGACATTAGAGTGGTATCAATCTTATCTTCTAACTCTCAGCAAGAAAGTGAATAAGTGTATTTCCCAAAATGTCAAACTAGAGTACATATTCCTTTAAGGATCCAGGCCAGTACAGCAACTTCAGGGACATTGTCCTAAAAGTCTAAATGTCCTTGTATATTAAACATGAGAAGAAATTATCCCAGAAAATATAGAAAATTAAACTAATAATTGACTTTAACCAACAAGTTGGTCCTGAATCACAAGTTCTTGTCTTCTCTCTTTCCCTTGCAAATCCAGCAGAGAGCCCACGGAACCAGAGTGGTTGGGATTAAAAGTGCAACTGCACTTTTACCAAAAGACAGGAAATAGAAAGTCATAAGATTTTCAGAAGAAAATGTCCATCCATCCAACTGCTGAAGCAGAAATAAGGAGACAATAATACATCCCATCTTGAAGCTGGTACTTGTTGTCTTCTTCTTGGTCTCGGTGTAGAGGGGCGAGTGCAGGCCCAGGCCCAGGCCAAACAGGGTTCCCATGTTACGCAGTAGGCTGGCGAAGGGAGTGGTGTCCAGGTGCACCCACTCGGGCTTCACGCACCACTTCTGGGCTTTCTCCAGGGTCCACAGCAGGTCCACATCCAGAGCTTTGAGCAGGAGGTAGAAACCAACAGCGACGGAGGTCAAGAAGAGGGTCGTGTAGAAGTATTTCTTCATGCTGGCGCTGTAGATCCACTTCTGCTTCGAGACAAACTCAGCTACAAGTAAACCTGAGACAAAAACAGAGAAGAGGGTCAAACAGTGGCAACCATCACAGGTTTGCAAAGCCTAGTGGACCAGTAGAACTACTGTACCTGACCACGTCCCCAAACTAACTCAAGATGTTTTTCCGAATAGCCAAATATACTATAAATCTTCACAAAACACACTTTCATCACTATAAAATGTGTCAGTCATGAATTATTTGGGCAGACTGACCTGTAATGACTCCAGCAATGACCTGGTGTGGGAAGTGGGCAGCCATGTAGACCCTAGACATGCAGACCACCAGCTCTACCAGGCCCATTATCATCCACAGACCTACCTGCAAGAATCTGACAGAGTGAACACTGAACATGAGTGCACAGGTACCCAAGGTTTAGAGTTTGAAGATCAGGTTTCAAAGAAATGAATGATTGTATTACCACAGACTCACTTGTATAGTAAAGGGGGGCATTGCTTCTCTGTTGCAATAGAGAGCAGCGCTGTTACCATCACATACCAGACCCCAGCAGCACCCATAGCATGACCTGAAGGGCTTCCTGAAAGGAACAGACTTAGGCTTAATCTCAGGCTTTACCAACTACAGCTTCTTCTTCAGAGATACAATTTCAGAGCAAAAAAGTTATAATATCCTATTTAAAGGAGTGAAAGTTGGATTAGATAATGTTTGAAAAGGACTGTGTTTCTGGGTAACCATCTGCAAGTACTCTGTATGTTCTTTAGACAAACCAAAACATATATGCAATATATATGGAGATCTTTTACTAAAGTAAAAGTACTAATACTACTACTGTAAAAATACTCCATTACAAGTAAGAGTCATGCATTCAAAATGTTACAGGTATGTAAGTATAATCAGTAAAAGTATGAAAATGTCCCCTGTGACTGTTATATATTGCATGATTAGATTATTATTACTCATGCATCAATGTGAAAGCAGAATTTTACTGTAATTTTTAACTATTTTATATAAAGCTGCAACTAATTATTATTTTCCGTTATGGATTAATCTGCTGATTATTTCCTTGATTAATCGATTGATTGTTTAGTTTGTAAAACGGAGAAATGCCAGTCCAATGTGACACCTTCACACTGGAAAAAGAAGAAAAGAAACTTAAATTATTACAAATAATTACAAGGAAAAAGCAGCAAATCCTCATGAAATGTTTGGCATTTTTGCACGAAAACTGACTTAAACGATTATGAAAATAATGCGTTGTCAATTGACAAATCAAATAATAATAATAATACTTGTTTTAGCTCCAATTGGATGTACTGTTTAATCAATAACAAAGCATCATATTTTATAAGTTCTTCAGATGTTTTGTATGTAAAAGCTTAATTTGTAATGTAACTAGTAGCTAAAGTTAGTTTCAAATAATTGTAGTTTCCCTCTGAAATGTAGCAGACTAAAAGTACAAAGTGGCATGAAAAGACCTCAAATAAAAGTACCTTATTTGAGGTACCAAAGTACCAAATTTGAGATCAAGTACCTCAAATTTGTACTTAAGTAAATGTACTTACATGTTACATTCCACCACTGCATATATACACACACAGATGTACACACAGAAAAGAAAACTGGAGTAAATACAATCATCAAAAAGGAGACATTATACAGTCCAACCTCAAATTTCCTTGCACAGATTAAAAGATTAAAAAAAACACCACAAAAGGCCAAAGGTACTGGAGTTTATAACCTAGTTATCACAGCTGAGATTCATTCAAAAAAAAGATTTGTGCGCTTGCCAGATACTATCACTATTATCTGGCAATGATTTAAGTATTAACCAGACTAATAGTTCACTGTGCCATGTAAGTCATTCTACTGTAACAGACTGAATCAATAATTTCTTCAGGAAAAGACAATCATCATCATGTACTGCAGGTGTGTCATGAACTGTACCTGGTCCAGTCTCACATGTGATGGGAAACTGCTGCAGAGAAGGGGTCGGTCCTGCTCCATAAAACCGGGTCTCATGAACCCACCAGTACGGTCTCTCCCCAAACAGAACCCTGCCGTGGAAAGACCAAGAAACTCAAAATACAGCTGTTCTCTATCTCTTTATGTGTTTCGATTGACTTCTTTAAGAGCAGGTTACCATTTCAGGACCAGGTTGAGCCAGTCTCCTAGGACGGCCACCCAGATGAGCCTGAGCCCTGTGTCCCTCCGCAGGTGGAACCAGATTGGGAAGAAGCAGAAGAACGTGGTGTGCAGGTCGGCCACGGTGGACGCCAGGCTAAACAAGCCCTCATGCCTGCTGTATCTGGTCTGCAGATGGGCTGCCAGCTCAACCCCCCAACTGTGGAGAAGATCCATGATATCGCGACCTCTTCCCGAGGATGATGCACTGAATCTGGGGTTTTTTGTTGCTGCCGAGCTGTTTCAGGCTGTCCTCTTTGTTCCCCATTGGACTTTACTCAAGGCTAGCAAATTTGTTTGCCTTTGGGACAGCTCAGACAGGTTCCCTAACCTTTACACCCCTGAGGCCCCCTATGCTAAAATCCATCATTGCAGAAATCAGCTGCCGCCCCTCTGGTGGATCACAGATTTCTAGGAGAACCTGTAATGAAGTAGCTTCTGTTCAAGCCAGTTGCTTGTGAAATCCATTGATCTTGGCTCACAGTTTATACTCTGTGTCCAACAGATAATTTAGAGTGTGTCATCTGTTTCTTCCTACTCAGGCTTGGCACCCCAGTGTGAGATCACAAACGTGTCCCCCAAAACAAGATCAGACATGAGCTTATCTTGAACTTCCCTGCCAGACCTGTGTCATGACATGAGCAGTAACTTTTGTACGGCCTACAGCCTGCCAATCTGCTTTTTCTGTTTCATCACTGACTATCTCCTTAGATTCTACTCAGTCCAAACCCAATCACTTAATCACTGATCTCCTTATGCAACCTACACTACCTCCACCAGTGAGATGTTTTCACCAAATCATCAAAAAGACAATTACATAACTGACAAATTATTACTCAGTGGCTGCATGAATGGGAAAGAAATAAGATGAAAATAAATATCCTTATAGTTTTAGCCTAAACCGAAGATCTGTGGAGTATATTATTTATTCTAAGAAATTAAGAGGACATAGCTGATATTTAAAAAATATTTTGCAGTTCATTGAAAAGGAAATGTTACTCTGCAAACTGTTCGGTCTGATTTAGATCACAATTGTGAAATACAGCCATTGGTCAACTGACGTCCTCTCTGTGTTGCATACAGTAGTTCAGTGAGAAATATACCAATTGACCTTTTGTTTTCCCGGTATCTTTTCAACTTGTTTGTGTGACAAACCTCCCAAACGCTCCTGACTCCCAGTGTTTTATCACACATGTGCAAGGTCCAAAGATCAGCGTGAGCATGCGTTTGGGTGGTGGGTCCCTCTGGTATAAAACCAACCAGCTGTGTTACTGATAGCAACAGTCTTTGTCTAACTCACTCACACATCACCAGACTGAGATTTCTCTCTCTCTCTCTCTCTCTCTCTCTCTCTCTCGGCTAAGATGAACGCTATAATGGACACCATGCAGGGTTTTGGGGTGAGCACCACCCACTACCTGCAGACCAACTATCAGGACACCCAGGGCTTGTTTCTCTGGGTCTCCTGGGCGGCAGACCTCAGGAACACCTTCTTCATCTTCTTCCCACTTTGGTTTCACCTGCAGGCTTCGGTGGGCATTAAGCTCATCTGGGTGGCCGTGATCGGAGACTGGCTCAACTTGGTGTTCAAATGGTGAGTCAAGTAAATCTTTGAATTAGAAATCCTTGAGCAAAGTCATATGAAATCAAATGTCCTTAACATTTTTTTAAGACTATAACCAAGTGCATGTTTCTGTTGTCCTCTTTAGGATTCTGTTTGGGGAGAGGCCTTACTGGTGGGTCCATGAGACGACTCATTACGCAAACAGTGTTCGTCCTCACATTGAGCAGTACCCCATGACCTGTGAGACTGGGCCAGGTAAGAAATGTCACTATACATCCATGGCCGGATTTTCCTGCTGGGGGTCAAAAATGAGTTGCTAGGCCCCTGTTAACCCCCCAATTCCTCCCACTCTCTGTGCATTGCAAACAATTATTCCTGTGATGTTACATGGCCCCTGGTTTGCTGTGTGGTAGTTTGATTAAACTGTTATGTGGATGCGATATCAGCTACAAAATGAGAGGTCTTCAAGCTTGATTTTGACACAGGGTCACAAGATCAGATCATAAAGCAGGACCCATCTTAAGGCCCTAAAGCCGTCAGTTGATGTTGTGCTTTAGTGGTGCATATATCCCCATATATGTAAGTATATACAACAGACACAGTGAACCTGAAGCTTATGGGCAGTTACCAGCTTTGCTCTATTTGTAATCCAGCCTTGTAATCAAGCACAGGTTAACCTTTACCTCAAACCTTTATAAAAGTACTAATATAACAATGTAAAAATACTCTGTTACAAGTAAAAGTACATAGTAGTATTATCAGAAAAATTAAAAGTAAAAGTACTTGTCCCCTGTGACTGATAAAAATGTATACATTATTACATTGTTAATATTAGTGCAACAATGCATAAATAGCATTTAACTGTTGTAGCTGGTCCAGGTCAGCTAGTTTTAACTACTGTATAGACAGTTAGAGAGTTAATTAATGGGGTAGGAAAAAAGAAAAATGAAAGTTCTACTACACAAATCTGTATTCATTTTTTGGATCATTTCTCTGATCTTTGCTTTTTGTAAAATATTGGATTATTTTACCTCTTTTTGGATCTGAGAGGTTTAGAGGGGAAATCACCATTTGGTGGCGCTACACACTGTTTTTTTTGGAAAGGGGTTTTGTATTGTATTTTATAAGCTTATAATATGCTGTTACATAACTGTAGTGGAGTAAAAAGATATTTCCCTCTGAAATGTAGTGTAGTAGAAGTAAACTGCAAGCACCTCAATATTGTACTCAAGTACAGTACTTGTGTAAATGTAAATGTACTTTCACCACTGTCTCTAATGGTAGTGCTCCTCATTCATTCATTCAGTCACTTAAGTTTTGAAAGAGCCCTGAGATAACTTTGTTATGATACGGCGCTATATAAATATAACTGAATTGAATTGAATTGAAACAACAACTTGTGAGTGAATCAGCCACTGATATCTACCTCTCTCTCTGTTTGTGTTATCCAGGCAGCCCCTCTGGCCACGCTATGGGAGCTGCAGGTGTCTACTACACCCTGGTGACCTCCATCCTCGCCATCATGACCAGCAAGAAGAAATATGGAGGCAAGAAATCCACCAACAAGGACTGGTGAGTCAGAAAGCCCATCTCAGTGGTGTAGGGAGTCTGCAAAAACCTACGGCACCACTTTGCTCTCTTGTCCCCATTGATGTCAGTGTTGTTTACCATTTTCTTCCACCCTGAGCTTATCATTGTGGACACACTATCTGTTCTGTGCTGTGGTTGATCATTGACCTGATCAACTACACTGAGAACTATTGGTTAGGAAAGGGGAGATTATACACGAGTTGTTTGGACGTCCAGGCAGCAAAGAAAAACTGTCAATTGTTATATTGTTTTAAAAGCTTGACTTGCTTGTTCCGGGGCGTGACTAGCAAAGGCCAGGGATTTAAATCTCGAGTGCTGCACCCTCAGTTCTGCCCTTTTCAAAATAAAATCATCTAAGTTGTCTGAATTTGTATTTTGACAGGTATCTGAAAGCTGTTTTGTGGACACTGTTTTGGGGAGTCCAGGTGTGTGTCTGTCTCTCCAGGGTCTTCATCGCTGCCCACTTCCCCCACCAGGTTATTGCAGGTGTTATCACAGGTCAGTATGAAAATCTTTAAATACCTAATTGAATACCCCATTAGGAATACACTAAGTGGTATGCTTACTGCACTATATAGCATACTGTTGACCTGGGCTTTTCAATGGATTCTAGGTATGATCGTGGCAGAAGCCTTCAACAGAACTCAGTGGATCTACAGTGCCAGCATGAAGAAATACTTCTACACGACCCTCTTCTTGACCTCCGTCGCTGTTGGCTTCTACCTCCTGCTCAAAGCTCTGGGTGTGGATCTGCTGTGGACCCTGGAGAAAGCCCAGAAGTGGTGCGTGAAGCCCGAGTGGGTGCACCTGGACACCTCGCCCTTCGCCAGCCTCCTGCGTAACATGGGTACGCTGTTTGGCCTGGGCCTGGGCCTGCACTCGCCCCTCTATACCGAGACCAAGAAGAGCAGCAGCACATTGGTCAAAGCAGGGTGCGTCATCAGCTCTCTGTTCCTGCTGCACCTGTTTGACTCCTTCAAACCTCCCACGCACACCGCAGCCTTGTTCTACCTGCTGTCCTTCTGCAAGAGTGCCACTGTGCCTCTGGCCACTGTCAGTATCATCCCGTACTGTGTGAACGGAGCTCTGAACCTGCAGAACAAAAAGGGAGTGTGAGCAATGAACTCAGATTACACAGACTAATGATTGGAAGTGAAGAGTCTTTTCCAGATCAAAAAAAACTTTTTTCTGGTGCTTATTGCATTCATACTGTATGTCCAACTGGTCATCAGGAAAAGCCTGTGAGATCAATGGGAAATTGTCACTGTTGTCATTTGGACATTGAACTCTGTGAGCACTGTGTGACACTAAGTGAAAGCACTATCCAGGATGCCCAGGGGAACTTACAAAGACCAATTTTGAATTTAGCAACATGTGATAATTACAATTGTTTCAGAGTCCAGGAAAAGGACAAACGATGAACACATGAGTCCAGCAAGCTATTTGCTTGCATTTGCTGTGTTAAACCTCACTTTAAAGATAATAACAGTCACTCACAGCTTTGGTATGTTATTTCACCTGTAATAGTAATGTATTTTAAATGTTATAGAAAATATTTTTAAAACTGTTTTGAATATTTTTAATAAAAAAGAAAATTTTTGTATAAATCTTGTGTAAAAATGTATTAAATGACTTGGTTCATATTTGACTCCACCATGCAGTCACGCTGGACTGTAACATGGTTATTTAGCCATTAATCAGCATTTATCTATTGAATCACATACAGTAAATGGTCTTAAGTAAAAGTAGCTTAATGTAAAAATACTCCATTACAATTAAAAGTCCTGAAATAAAGATTTTACTCAGGTAAAGGAACAGTAAAGGAACAGTATCCTCAGCAAAATGTATTAGCATCAAAAGTAAAAGTACTTATTAGACAACAAAATAGCCCTTCTCAGAGGGCTATTATATTTTTTGAATTATTATTACTGATAGATTCATGTGTAAGCTGCATTTTAATGTTGTAACTGGTTGAAGTGGAGCTACTTTTGACTACTTTACTGTATATAAACTCTTGGGTAGTGTCTATAACAGTGCATCATATATTACTGATAAACTGATCATATGCATTGCATGTAAAATCTTGATCTTTCAAAGTAACCAGTCACTCTAGTGATAAATGTAGTGGGAGTAAAACCTACAATATTTTCCACTGAAATACAGCATAAATAGAGCACAAGTACTTCAAAATTTCACTTAAAAACAATACTTGAGTAAATGTTAGTTACTTCCCACTATCACCACTGCCAAACATATTAAGTTTATAATCACATTAATAAGTTCAGCAGAACTAAAAAAAAAGATCATGAATTGAATACTTTTAAACTCAAGTTGAAACATTTTTTAAAGGGGGCTCAGACATATAGTCAGGAATGATCTGAAGTGTTTCACATTAAGTTTTTATGGTATTTTTATTGCATCATTGTTTGTGGTTGGTATTGTTTTGCACTTGTCGTCCTGTTGAGGTGTGTGTGTGTGTGTGTGTGTGTGTGTGTGTGTGTGTATAGAGGAACATCTAAGGATGAGCATTGCAGACTAGCGTAGGTTGTGGTATATACCTATCTGTCTATAATAATAAACATTAAATAAAATAAATATTTGTCCTAAAACCCGCCAACCTTAGCAATCATCAAACCTCCAAACAGGGAGAGACAACAAGGATTTTGTTTGACTGCAGGGAAGAAGGAAAAACAAAGTATCATTTGTCTTCAGTGAGGACCCAAATTGTTTCCTTTTTTACTATCTGTAAGTAGTAAGTAAATCTTTATTTATATAGCACTTTTTAAAAAACATAGCACAAAGGAGCAAAAAGAGATTTATAAAAAGGCTTGCCTATAATGTGACAGTAGTGAAACCAAATTGGATGCTAATTTTGTTCCTGTCAACTAGTGAAGTACAACATCTATTCCCAAATGTGTCATTTAACAGAAATACACATGACCCCGAGATGAGATAGAAATCATTAACTCAGCATCAAAGCTCTGGTCTTTAGCCTGACGTGCAGCGATCCACACGTCACTCTGTGTGTCAGCCAGTGCACAAAATGGTGCAAGCTGAACATTCAATATTTGTCTGTTTTGCAGAATGCAGGTATGACATCCCTGATGAACGCTGAGTGATGAAAACAATTGTGTGTTTCTGACTGATGTGCTTCTCAATGCTGTGTCACAAAAACTGGGTCAAGACTTAATGCTGTGAAATTAAAAACAAGTTCCTTATAACTTTAAACAGACTGTTATTGGCTCAGGACTGCAAAAGTTTGATTTACTGTGAAGCTGCATGCTTTTTTCCCACTCTTGATCCAGGGGATTTATCAAACTGTAGACCTATATCTAACCCTCCCTTTCTCTCTAAGATCCTTGAGAAAGCAGTCGCCAATCAGTTGTGAGACTTTCTACAGAACAGTAAGTTATTTGAGAATCTTCAGTCAGGATTTAGAGTGCATCATAGCACAGAGACAGCTCTGGTGAAAGTTACAAACGACCTTCTTATTGCATCAGATAAAGGACTTGTCTCTGTACTTGTCTTGTTAGATCTAGTCTTAGTGCTGCATTCGATACCACCACAGACCATCACATTCTATTACAGAGACTAGAACATTTAATTGGCATTAAAGGCACTGCACTAAGCTGGTTTAAGTCTTATTTATCAGATCGATATCAGTTTGTACATGTTAACAATGAATCTTATATGCACGCCAAAGTTAGTCACGGAGTTCCACAAGGTTCTGTGCTTGGACCAATTCTATTCACCTGATATATGCTTCCTTTAGGTAATATCCAGCTCCACCGTAAGGAATCTCTGAGTTATCTTTGATCAGGATTTGTCCTTTAACTCCCACATAAAACAAACTTCAAGGACTGCCTTTTTTCACCTACGTAACATTGCAAAAATCAGGCACATCCTGTCTCAAAAAGAAAAAATTAGTCTATGCATTTGTTACGTCTAGACTGGATTATTGCAACTCCCTATTATCAGGCTGCCCCAATAAGTCCCTTATAACGCTCCAGTTGATCCAGAATGCTGCGGCATGCTTACTGACAAGAACCAGGAAAAGAGATCATATTTCTCCCATATTAGCTTCTCTGCACTGGCTCCCCGTAAAATCCAGAATAGAATTTAAAATCCTTCTCCTCACCTACAAAGCCCTTAATGGTCAGNCTCCGAAACACATTATCTAAAGACATAGTTACTCTAGATGGCATTGCCCTGGCCTCCAGCACCACTGTAAGGAATCTTGTAGTTATCTTTGATCAGGATTTGTCCTTTAACTCCCACATAAACAAACTTCAAGGACTGCCTTTTTTCACCTTTGTAGCATTGCAAAAATCAGGCACATCCTGTCTCAAAAAGATGCAGAAAAACTAGTCCATGCATTTGTTAC